>VZRF01009237.1:0-12279 GCA_013396875.1 Vireo altiloquus | reverse complement strand
GAGGAGGAGCGGGAGCAGGACGGGCAGCAGCGAGAGGAGGTTCCACGTGCGTCCATCGCTCTCTGGATCCGCAGCCCCTTGGCGCCGGGAGCATCGCCCCCCCCGCATCCCGCAGGTGAGCGGGAAGGGGAGCTCGCCCCGAATATTTTGGGTAGTGCTGGGAGGGTTTTTTTGAAGGGGGAAGGGATATTTGGAGCTCACCCGAAGTTTATTTGGGGCTCCCTGTTTCTTTTTTTCGGGATGGGGCGGGTGCAGCGATGTTTGGATCTTGCAGGACTCCAAAGCTGACCCGAAATCCCCTTTGTTGTAAGTACATATTATATTATTGGCTTTTCGCAGATATTAAAATGAATGCTATATGTATAATATTAGAAAACTTTGCTGTATGAATATAGTTTCCTTTATTTCTGCTATTAACAAAACTCAGAAATAGTAGTGTGATATATATATTTCTTAGGCTATAGCATGATACGTAGAATGCTTCTTCTGTTCATGTAGCTAACTCAGAGAATGATAAAGATAAACAAGAAGATTCCCCACATTCTTTGATTACCCAATCTGGATGAAGATAATGGTGGCAGATCTCAGAACTCCAAAGGAAGAATTTATTGATCAGGGAGTGGGACGACAGGATGGAGCCACAAGGAGATTTAATCTGCAGGATTGAGCTACAAGGAGCAATAAAATGTTGAATTGATTTGCAAGAGGGAATGGGGGCAGTTTGGGGGGGTTGAAACCAAGAGGGCACCTAAACTCAAAGGAATGTTTGAATCATGCATGAGGGTCTATAAATATGCAACATGCTGGTACATTTAAAGAAATATTTTCTGAGTTAGTGCTTGCTCTTGGCTGCATGCTTTCCTGTCTCCTAATTGTCTTTTTCTAAAGCTTTCTAAAATTTTACTTGTTATTCACACCCTTTGTGTGGATACTACGGAGTCCACAGGAGGGATGTATTTTTTTTTGGGGATGTTCCAGTGGCAGCTACCGGCAGAGCCCTGGCGGTGGGTGGAGGGTGCTGGGTCCCCACAGCCACGTGGCGTCACCTGGTACCGGGGGGGGGAGAGGGAAGGAGAGCAGACTTGAGAAGGGGGAGAGCAAAAAGGGGGGAGCCCCGAGAGTCCTGGACCCTGAAATACCTTCCCTTTCTTCCTTCTTCTTCCTTCTACCTTTTTCTTCATGTGCCTTCCTCTCTTTCTTCCTTCCTCCCCCGAACAACAAGCTGAGGTTGGAGACCAGGGAGGAGAAATCCCACATCAGAGCCTCATGGAACAGGATGTTTTGAGTGGCTCCACAGCACAGGAATCAACAGGGAGAAAAAGCTCTGGAGATCTCAGATGAGGGGGGGCCTGCAAACCCAGCCTAGGGAGCTCTGAGGAGGAAAGATCCCCCTTGTGCTGGGAAGGTGGACAAAGATCCAACCTGATGGTCCAGCAGTAGCTTCACACTGGGAAGAAGCCCTACAAGTGCCTGGAATGTGGGAAGACCTTCAGATGGAACTCCCACCTGATCTGCCACCAGAAGATCCACACCAGGGAACGACCCTACACATGGGGAATGTGGGAAGAGCTTCAGGCAGAGTTCTAACCTGTGGTCCATGAGTTGCTTCATGCTGAGAAGCCCTGCAAATGCTTAGAATGTGGGAAGAACTTCACCCGGAGCTCCAGCCTGCTCCGCCACCAGAGGGGTCATACCAGGGAATGGCCCTATGAGTGCTTGGAATGCGGCAAGAGCTTCAGGCAGAGCTCTGACCTCATCATCCACCAGAATATCCACACTATGGAACGTACCTAGAAGTGCTTGGAGTGTGGAAAGAGCTTCAGTCGGAGATACCACCTGATCCACCACCAGCGCCTGCACTTGAGAGAATGACCCTATGAGTGCCCCAGCTGCGGGGAGGGCTTTGTCTGCAGCTCCAACCTCGTCATCCACCAGCTCATCCACATCAGGGAGAGGCCCTATGAGTGTCCTGAGTGTGGGAAGAGGTTTCAGGCCAGGTCTGACTTCATCAGGCATCAGCAGACACACACAGAGGAGAGGCCCTTCCACTGCCCCGACTGTGGGAAGGGCTTCAAGCAAAGCTCTACCCTTGTCAGACACCAGCGCATCCACACTGGGGAGAGACCCTACGAGTGTCCCGAGTGTGGGAAGATCTTCTTACAGAGCAGTACCTTGACCCAGCACCAGTGGAGGCACCGGTAAGGGAAGCCCTGCGAGTGCCCCGAGTGTGGGAAGAGCTTTGTGCGCTGTCCAGCTCCATCTCCCATGGGAGGATCCCCTTTGGATGATCCCCAGTGACGCCTGTTGGACAGAGACCTGGTGACCCCCATTCCAGTTGACCTGCATCAGGAAGACACCTGGCTTGGCTGGTGGTCTCCACATCCTTCTAGTTCCCTGTGGGCACCTGAATGACAACAGGGGCAGGAACATTCATCGGGACGCAGACCGACATTGGAAATTCATTGGAAATAGTGGACCTCTTGACTTTAGACCCTAAAATTTCTCACCCTCACTGTCCAATCATTTCTTCCTGTGGCATCGAGCAACACTGGATGGTCTTCTAGGTCTTTTCCAACCTAAATAATTCCATTATTATAATTCTCTATGGCCTAGTGGCATCTTCCTCAGCCAAGTGGTGATGGATTGGGTCAAACACCAAGATATAGGAGACAATTCAGTGGAAACCCTTCCAAAAAAGGTTCTTCCACACACCCAACCCAACCACACAGATATAGGATGCTGACATGTAAATCCTTTTATTTTGGCTTCACTTTTCTTTTGATTCATCTTCATCCCCTCAAAACACCCAAAATTGTGATTAAAATAAAGGATTTGAAGAAAGACATGTAAACCTCAATTATTTTACTGTGATTTGGGAGGGAAATTTGGGGTTCAGGAGTATTTAGAGGTGTTTGAGGGCATTTGAGGGGAGTTTTCCTCTAAAGTGAGACTGCACAGGCCAGGATCTCATAGTTGTGCCAGCAGTTCATGTCCACCTGAACCCACCTGTTCTCCAGTAATTTTGTTTGGCTGTTCCAGTGCTTGGCCTTGGTCTACCCATTCGGGATGTCCCACACAAAGTGCCCAAATCACTGTTGAAGTGCCCAAGCTGCTACTGGGTGTAGATATTCCTGTCCATGAACCTTTCCCGGTCAGTACAGTTCAAGATACTGGGTTTTCTTACCCACTGGAATCCCACCGTGTGGGCAGAGACACACGTCAGGGGAAGGACCTCCTGCTCCCAGCAGCCCCCAGCAGCCCAAATCAGGTTGGCAGCTCAGGAGGCCACCCCGGACCACCGTTTCCCACCCCTCTCTGCCGCACTGCTGCCACAGCACCAGCTGCTGGGTAGGGGGAAAACCCTTATGAGCCCCCCAGGGATGGACAGGGAGGTTGGAGACCCCTCCAGTGAACATCTGGCCCCACAAGGGCCCCAGGGATTGTTCCAGGGATCAAGTGATGGGTAACCCCGCACGGGACCTTCAGGGGAAGCTCTGCCTGTTGCTCCAGCCCCCCTTTTCTCCTCTCTCCCACGCCTTTCATAATGTCCCCACAATTCCCAGCTCCATCCCAGCTCGGTTTGAGGATGTCCATCCCTACCTTGCTCGGTTTTGGGGTCTCAGCTGCCTCCCACTCAATTTTGGGGGTCCCCATCTCTTTTTTCCCTCTTCTCACTCCATTTCCATAATCTCCTTTAATCTCCAGATATGTCCTACTCGTGGTTTGGGGATTCTAGCTCTGCTTTTCTGTTCTCCTTCTCCCTATTTCTCCCCTCTGTTATCATTTTCCCATAGTCCCCACCACACCCCTGAGACACTCATGTTCACTTAAGTTCTACTTAAGCCCAGAAGCACACCACCAGTCACACCAGTGCAGACCCAGCTCTTGAGAAAGACCTGGGCTGGTTCCAGTGCATGGGGAATCCCATGTCCTCCTGAACTGCAGGTGCTCCCAATGTGTGGAGGGGTCCCAGGCCCATTCCAGGACCCTGTAGGAAGGGGGACACCTCCAAGTGTCCATCAAATGTGGAACCCTTGTGAGAGACTGGAAGGATCGAGAGCTGAAAAATTTTGTATGTGGGGAAGGGGCAGGTGGGGCCCTGCCCTGGGGAGGCAATGCCCTGCCCCACACCTCCCACCCCCGTACCTGGATCCCAGGAACACAGTGGCTGCCATTCCCTGGCATGGTGAGGGCAATGCTTCACACCCACACTGGAGCTCCAGTCCAGCCCCAGAGCTGCCAAACTACCACAAGGCCCACCTAGGGGAAGGGCCCGGGGAGGCCAAGGGATGTTTAAAGCGGAGCCTGGAGCATGAGCTGCATCTGGGAGGCTGACAGGGCTGGGAGGAAGCTCCAGCTCTCCTTGCTGGCACAGCACTCAGATTCCAGAACTGCTCCCTAAATCCAGGGGCAGTGACACTTTGGCAGCTTTATGAGAAGCCAAGGAATTGACCTACGGTCTCAGCAGAGCTTTTGACAACTCTTATCAAGTAATTTGGACAGCTTGCTCCAGGTCATTATATTTTAAAGGAGGTCTTAAATACATCCTCCTATATACAGAAAAACAATTTCTTGAGGACTCTCTTTTAAAACATTTAACTGAACAAACAAAACCAGATGAGACCCAGATTAAACTCCACAACTAGTTAAAGTTGTAAAGTAGGTACGTTTTATTCAGCGCGCTGGACGCAGGGGGAGAGCATCTTCCCAAATCCTGCGTCTCTTTCCCAACTTTCAACCCTCTATTTATTCATAAAATCATGCATATTCTATATCGCGATACATATTGATTACCTGTCCCCGCCTACTCTCCACTTCCTATGCAGATTAACTGTGGCTGCGTAGTTCGTCCTTTTTATTGGGTTGGTGGTCCCAAAATGGGTCTGGGGGCTTGGAGAGATGAAGTAAAAGAAGTCTGCCTCTGTACGAATTTTTGACCTCAGGGATTTGCGCATGCGTATTCTCTCTCAGCAGCAATATTCCCCAGTTTTACAGAGGGGTCCCTCTTAGTTTTGTGAATTCAGCAGCTTTTTGATAAGTACCATCTGTCCTTCAAAAGGCACCTTATCTCTTTTACATTCCTCCAGCCCCTGGAGAGCAGGAAATAAATCCCATACATTCATACATTGTATCCAGACTATTCTAAGTTCCCTTTAAACCTTAAATCCCCTGTTTCACAGGTGCCTATAAATGCTTTCCTGTGAGATTTTCTTGGTATTTGACAATGACAGCAGAGCCATGTATACTGAATATACAATAATCATGTATATATATAAAAGCATGTACTGAATTCTGGATACAGCAATGGGCATGTAGGACAGGAGTCGAGAGGCTGAACAGGCACCACGGGAGATGCGGAACGTACAGATAAAGCAAACCAAGGGCTTTAACCTCATTCCCAGCTTTTCTGTGTTTCAAGGGCTTTGACTGCTGTGTTTGAAAGAAATGACATCTTGCCGTAAAAAGCAGAGCACTCTGGAACCAGACACTGCTCTTGGAGTCAAAGTCTGGACTTGCCACATCTCGGTTTTGAAAATGCATTAAATAGAAAACGCCATTACCCACAATGTTTCCCAGCCCATCCCTCCTCACACACAACAAAAAGCGATTGAATTCTTTTAAAGGGTAAAAAAAAACATGTAAAATGAACATCTAAAACGTTCTCTCATAAAAAGTCACGTTGAGAAAGTACAGAATAATGAAGTGTGTCTAGAAAAACCTGCTGTAATTTCTCAGGGTTTTGGCTCAGTGTCAACTCAGAGCCGGGCTCTGTCTGCCAGGTACCCAAGTCCCCAGGCTGGCTCCGAGCAGCCTCTCCCAGCTTTCCAGCCCGGCTCTGCCCCGGCTCTGCCCCGGGCAGGCACTCGGTGTTTCCGTGCTGCCCCTGCCCCGCTCAGCTTCCCGTGCCCTGCAAAGGCGCCCAGGCTGCACTCGGTGCCCCTGGGTGTCACTGACCGAGGCGGTGACAAGCCCCGGTGCCCAGGCAGAGCCCTCAGGGACACCCCTCGTCCCCGGCCTCCCGCAGGACACGGAGCCACTGCCCACAAGGCCCTGTCACGTCCGGCTGGCCAATTCCTCCTGCCCCCACCAGCCCAGGCTGCAGCCCCGGGGCTCTGCAGGGCGGGGCTGCAGCTCTCGGCTGGGAGCGTGGCCAAAGCCTCCCAGGGCTCTGGCCACGGCAGGGGCTAGAGGGCCACAAGTCTGGGGCTGCTCCCTGCTGCTTCCAGTCTGTCCCTCTGTTCTCGGGGTGCTGGCCATGGCCCTTTGTGTCAGGGCCCTTGGTGATGTGGGATGTGGTGGTGCCCAGAGGCCCTTGTGATATCAGAGAACCCCACCGTGCCCGAGGAGTAGATAAGTGGCACAGAGCCCTGGGGTACCGCTCCCAGGAGAGCTGCTCTCTAGGGGGAAGCAGCTCCTGGGATCCCTTTGCACCAGAGCAGGACAGAGATGGATGAGGACAAGGCGAACCCCAATTCCTGGCGTCCCAGCCCTTGCTCAGCTGGCTGGAAGCCCAGGCCCTCAGTGAGCAGCAGGAGGGGGCAGTGATGGGGTCAGTCCTGGCATTGCAAGGGAGAAAGGAGGGGACCTCAGGTGTGCAGGACAGAGACTGGAAATACTGCATTGACCCAGAGCTGTCCCAAGGGAGGGGTGAGAGAGACCCAGAGCTGTCCCAGGGAAAAATGAACAAATACCAAGAAGTGTTCTGAGGGGAAGACTGCACTGAGCAAGAGCCGCCCCAGGAATGGTCCAACTGGGAAGAATACTTGGAGCAAGAGTTGTCCCAAGGAGAAGTCAACAGCTCTCAAGAACTGTCTGACTTGGAAGACTCCATTGGCCAAGATCTTTCCCAAGAGGAAGCCTCCATTAACCAAAACTCATCCAAAGGGGGTGCTGACAGAGCCCCAGTGCCCTCTGCAATGAAGGGTCTCACAGGAGACTTGGGGGACACGTGGCCATCCATACCATCTGGGTCAAGCTCTTGCACCTGGAGAAGGACAACTGGGAAGAACTGAGCGTCCCGGAGCTGTCCGAAGGAGAAGATGGAGAACAAAGACTGAGAGCTTTTGGATCAGACGGGCTCCCAGTGCCTGTCCCTCGTGAGGCCTAGGCTTAGCTCCGGGTACTGGGGCCATGCAGCCAAGGGCCGCTCTGTGCCTCGCCTTCCCCCCTGCAAGGCCAAGGCCTCCGAGGACACACGACTCCTCCTACCTTGGCAGAGAAGGGGCTCAAGGCAGGGACAGAGAGCCCAATGCCTACCCCGCACAGCCCCCCAGCCCCTCGCCTGCCCAGCTGGGAGTCCAGGCCCTCCACGGGCAGCCGGCTGCCCCCAAGAAACATCTGTCCCACTTCAGACGGGCACTGCGGGTGCTGCGTGGGTTGTGCTGGTGGCCCTGTGTCCTTGTTTGAGACAAATTCAGAGGAGAATATCTCCTGATGGAAAGGAGGTCGTAGTTACCCCTCCCCCTACCAGGTTTGGGAAAAAAAATTTCCTCGGAGGAAAGTGAAGAGGAAAAAACTATTTATGCAGCAAACACACAGGAAAGGAATAATAATGCTAAATAATAAAATCTCTCACCGTGGAGAGAGAAACCTGAGAAAAAGTTTAGAGTCCTTCTGGGTGTTGTCTCTCTTCTCACCGGAGTGTTGGGGGACCCCCCTTTCAGGCTGGTGGGAAGCCTCTCAGTGAGGGTTCAATGTTCTGATGTTCTGAACAAGTCCAGAAAAGGGAAAAAAAAGAAGAAACCCAAAGTCCCAGAAAAAACTCCGTCTTTCTCCTCCCAAAGAAAACAGAGCTGAGGGCTGGCTGGAAAAAACCAAGAAGGTGCTTCCTCCTCCCTTTCTCTCTCTGCCCAAACAGCTATCACTCCCCAACAGCAGCAGAACAACAAAGAGAAGTAGTGAACTTGAAACACAGAACTGCTTGGCTTCTCTTCCCTCTCAGGCTCAGTTTAAGGACATAGAAAGGCACAACATTCATTTTCTGGACATAAAGCAAATGATATAGGATACACCATAAGGTCACTCCAAGACACCCTGGCTGGCAGCACCATCAGGCAATCAGCACAGACAGGGCATCGACAGCAGGGATTGCCCCAGGGACCTCCCCGCTGGAATGTGACACACTTCTGCCAAAAAATCAAAGTTGGATTTAAGAAATAGTGTTAGTAAAACAACAATGACAACAACAACAACTGAACAAACAAACCCAAAGCAAACAAAAGAAAATTGAATAAGATGAAGAAGAAACAGTTATAGTAAATAGTAGTAAGAAGAAGGAAAAGGAGAATAAGAGAAAAATGAGAATAAGAATAAGAAGTATAACATAAAGAAGAAGAAATAGTAGTAGTAGTAAATAAGAATAAGAATAAATTGAAGAAGAAAAAACATAGTAGTAGTAATAATTTATAATAGTAGTAATAAGAAGAACAAAAAGAACACTAAGATGAAGAAGAAATAGTAGTAGTAGCAAAAAATTTTAATAATAATATGAATTAGTAGTTGTAGTAAATAATAATATCAAAATACACATCCTCACATCTTCTAGAATCACTGAATGCTTTGGCTTGGGAAGGACTTGTTATAAATGCATATTATAACATTGGCTTTTTGCAAATACTAAAATGGATGCTATATATGTAATGTTAGAAAACTTTACTGCATAAATATAGTTTCTTAGAAATAGTAGTGTGATTTCTTCAGTTATAGCATGATATGTAGAATGCTTCTTTTGTTCATGTAAAGAATAACAAAGATAATCAAGGAAATTCTCCACATTCTTGGATTATTTGGATGTAGATAACCATTACAGACCTCAGAACCCCAAAGGAAGAATTTATTGATCAGGGAGTGGAGCAACAGGATAAGCCAAAAGAAGATTTAGCCTGTAGAACAGAAGTACAAAGAATGAAAAAAATTTTTAAACTGACCTGCAAGAAGAAATAGAGGCAGATTTTGGGAGGGCTTAAAACCAAGAAAGCACCAAAAAAGGAATGTTTGAATCATGGATGAGAGTCTGTGAATATGCAATTCGCTGGTACATTTAAAAAAATGTTTTCTGAGTTAGTGTGCTCTTGGCAGCCTGCTAAGCACCCCTCCATTTAACCCTTTGCTTTATTCCTGTCTTCTATTGTCCTTTTATTAAACCTTTTTATTAAACCTTTTAAAATTTACCAAGAGAGTGAACCTCGTTTTTCACAGACTTTAATGATCTCCTAGTTTCAACTGATTATCTTCTGCTCCTTCTCTCTCTCTTAACCTCTTTCCTATTTTTTCTACCTCTCTCCCTCACATTTTTGTTTAATAAAATCCATGTTCAATAAAATCTGTAGGTCGTTGTCCTGTGGTCTCATTTGCTCCTTCATTGGGGCAGAGGCATCTCTCCCTCATGGGATTGTAACCCATGGGCAGGGCCCCTTCCCACCCTAGTCATTCCAGGGTTCTGTCAGGTCCTCGCTTCCCTCTTCTTCTTCCCTCTGCTGGCAGCTGGGAATGTGCTGGGAAATGTCCAGCAAAGCAACCCTTGCTGTCTGCTCTGGGAGCCACACAGGGACATTTTGGGGAGCTTTAGGGATAAAATGAATCCCCACAGAGTCAGGAGAAGTTTTCCAGCTTTCCTGGCTCCAACACCTTTCCACCAATAAGAAAAAAATAATAGTAGGTAAAAGTGAAAAGATAACAGTTTACTAACAAACAGAACAGTAACAGGCAAAAAATAACAGTAGATAACTGCTGTAATAGATACAGGTCATATTTTTTAATTAAACCGCCGAAGATGAATTGTGATAGATACAAGCTGTTTAGAGCAATATTTAGTAACAAGATATAAGAAATATGTTACTTAAAACCACAATATCCTGAATAAAGCATACTGTAAGCCAATGTAAGCCAATTAGCTATACAAGGAAAGATGCATGGCTTTGGCTGAAGGCCATGGAAAAGCCGCTGAAAAGATCAGCTGTGAAGAGGAAGACATCAGGCCTTCATCCTTACGACCACCAGAGAGCTCCAACAACCCCCCCCAGTAACACGCAGTAACAGGCCACGCACGCACAAACTATATAGGAGGTGCCACATAAGATCGGCAAATAAAGAGTATAAAAACCCCAGATGTATAGGACTTCTGCATGCCGAAGGGGGAGCAGAGACTCCCCCTCGCTGCCCAGCGCTGTTTCGCTTGCTTGTGCTTGCTTAATAAATCCTAAATTCATAAACCCAAATTGGCTCTGGGTGAAGTTTATTGGCTGAACAATTTATAACAACTGCTAGATACAAAGCTGCTGAATCTCACAAACCCCAACGGGAACAAAGAGACACGAAATGTCAGAACTGCCCTTCCTGAGGTGGCCCCTGGCAGGGGTGGTTGCGTTGCTCAAAGGATAAGTGGAAGAGGAGTCACACCCTTCCCCGCCATGAAGGTGCCCTGTAGGCGACCGTGCAGCCCTGGGAACAAAGGGAGAGGATGGCAGCAGGGCAGTTATAGGGCAGATGAGGACCCGCCGCTCCTGTGGGGTCTGTGCAGTTGCTGCGGCGCCCTGCACTGCAGCTGTGAGGTGAGGGGCAGGGACTGGTCTGTACACCATGGCTCGGGGAAGCCTCCACCCCAGGAACTCGCTCCCTTTTTCCTCACTGCCCCAGAGTTTGCAAAGTTCACTTGGAAACAGTTTCTAATTGCGAAATGCATCTTTACAAGTGGCTGCAGCTGCCAACTTGTTATAAGTGCATATTGTATTATTGGCTTTTTGCAAATATTAAAATGAATGTCATATGTGTAATGTTAGAAAATTTAGTTGCATGGATATAGTTTCTTAGAAATAGTAGTGTGATTTTTCAGGATTATATCATGATATGTAGAATGTTCCTTTTTGTTCATGTAACTATCTCAGAGAATAGCAAAGATAAGCAAGGAAGTTCCCCACATTCCTGGATCATCTAGCCAAAGATAGCAACAGAGACCTTGGATCCTGGAAGGAAGAATCTATTGATCAGGAAGTAGAACACAGGATAACCAGAAGATTTGGTCATCAGAACTGGACCACAATGGATTATCAAATTTTAAACAGACCTGCAAGAAGGAAATAGTGACAGGATGGGGGGGACTTGAAACCCAAGAGGTACCAAAAAAGGAATATTTGAATGATGCATAGAAATCTATGAATATGTATGAGACTCGGGCATTTAACTGAAGAGCTCTGTTAGCTAAGGTGTGCCCCTGGCATCATGCCAAGCACCCAGCTGTATTAACTCTTTGCTTTATTTCTGTCTCCTATTGTCCTCTTTTATTAAACCCCTTATTAAACCTTTTAAATTTTACCAACAGAGTGAAGCTCATTTTTCACACAACCCAAAACAAGAACCTTCAGAGCAGAGCCACTGCTTCTAGCAAAAGCTGCCACCAAAGGAAGAACCTCTGCTCCCGGATCTTCTCTCCTGGAGTGGGGATGATGGATCTGGGCCTGGCGAGGCTGCCCACGGTGACAGGCAGCACCTGCAGAACTCACCCAAGGCAGCTCTGTTGGGGTTTTAGAACTTCCCCGTTCTTTTTTTTTTTTTTTATTTTTCCCCTAAAGGAATTTTTCCCCATGTCTTGTTGCTAAGGAACAAATTGCTGGGCACTTAAGAGAAATAAAGGGACCTGGCCACAGGGGGAGGGTCCAGCCAGCTGCCCTCTTTGCCTGGAGTTTCTCATTGGGCAGAGATGCCGCTCGAGATGGGAACTGGAGGGGAAGCAGACACAGCCTGGCTCGTGGTGCTCTGGCATCTGGAGGAGAGAGAGAGAGACTGCCTTGCCCGCCGCTCCTCTGCTTTCTGCCTCTGCTTTCTGCCACTGCTTCTCTGCCGCTGCTGCTGCTTCGGCTTTCTGCCGCTGCTGTGAGCTTTTTGCTACACTGTAGCCGTGGCACCCCCTGCCTGCCGAGACGTCCAAAAGTCCTGCTGCAGCTCCGGAGTTTGGTACATCTCATCCACAACGCGGGATTTGGATCCATCTCTCCTGCTCCAGCCTGCTGTTCCCGAGGTCCCTCTGCCCTCACAGGGGCTGTGCAGTGACTTCCCCTCCGCCATCACCGCGTGGTGCCGAACTCGCTCCGNTAATTTCAAAATTATAATAATTTGGAGGGAAGGGGGTTACATCTTCTATTCCAAGGGAGGCTCCTGCCCTCCTTAGCAGACACCTGTCTTTCAAACCAAGACAAGCTCAAACCCAGTAACTGCAGCCTCTGCCAGATGGGGGAAAAGCTGAAAGGAGAGCACAAAAAGGGAGGAAGCTGTAGAGGAGAATTT
>VZRF01009235.1:59311-71823 GCA_013396875.1 Vireo altiloquus | reverse complement strand
TTTTTTTTTTTCAATGTCTTCTTTGTTTAAAGAAACCTATCTGAAATGGAATTAAGAAAAGATATCAAGGACATGATGTCCCTAAAGCCCTTCCCCATGGCCAGTATGTTTCATGGTGCATGGTCTTTGTTGACGGCTCTGGGTAGTGACTCAGAACATATTTGCTAAATATCTATCTCTACAACAGGCTTCCCATTTGTCCTTGTGCAAGTCACTAAGGGTAGTGTTATTAAATGTGAAAGAATTTAAAATCACTTCAATTATTTAAAAAACTTAATTGCTTCTCTCTCTCTGTGATTCATTTCCATGTTTTCTCGTATCTTTTACCTTGTGCATTTAAGTTTTGTCATGACAGTGTCAGACACTGAAATATTATAGTTTATGACTTAAACATTTTCATGAAGGACTTTTAAAACTGTATTACAAAAGCTGCAGAGAAGACTACCACGCCCTGAATGCGGTTGATGAAGATAAAATAAAGGCTCAGGGCTGGGGATATTCACAAAGCGTAAGCTTAATACCGCTAAGGTGGAGCCCACAGCCCCAGGGCACCAAAGGGCACCAAAGGGTGGGGGAGAGAGACTTTGGGTGTGTTGGAAAAGCCTCTGGTGAGAGGCGCAGTGACCTGTGCCGAGGAGCCCGGCTGAGGGCCCTTCGCCCGGGGGAAAAGCTGATCCGCAGCAGAGGGGCTGACACGGCCCAGCAAAGACCCCCTCAGAGGGGTCCCCAGGCCCTGCACAGAGCACCAGAGATGATGGAACAGACCCTCAGCGTTGTGAGGGACAGGGTCACACTGACCCTTGCGAGGGAGGCACGCGGGCGTTCCCTCCTGCCCAAAGCGTGCCCAATCCATGGCATTCTGCACTCTGCGGTGTGTGGCGGCAGCAATGGGGGCCCCTGACCACCGGCAGAGCAGATGGAGGCGAGCAACGAGACGTCACTGGGACCCCTGAGTGGGTGATGTACACTGACCTGACCCCTGTCACTCTCTCCCTGTCTCCCCACCCCCCACGCACACTTCTTTATCTATGTCTGTCTCTCTTTCTTTTCTCTTTCCTTCTCTTTGCTGCCTTACCGATAAATAGAAGATATCTCTTTTTTTTTGGCATGTTTGGTATGAATCTCATTTTTGGAAATATTTTGAACCTTCTATGTGCTTTCTGGTTTATGCATAGAGACTTAGTTTTCTTTGGTCTTCTAGGTTTAAACTGGATAGCAACAGACAGGCGCTGTCTCTTCCTATATGTAGAATATGAAGGATAATGGGAAAGTACCTGGGTGGAACTCATGACATATTGCTAAACAAGAAATAATGAATAAGTTTTAGTAATTATAGTAGATGGCTGAGTGCACCCAATTTTCCTGTATTATCTGAAGATCTATATTTGTTGTTGAAAACATACCTCTAATTTTTAAGATGTTTTTCTGATATTTCACTTCCCAATACTATTGAGCTTGAAATATTCCTCTGACATTTCATTTTCCCCATTTATTGAGCTCAAATCTATATTTCCACCATTCTCTCTGTCTTTTGTCAAGGCTGTATTTACTCTCTCTTGCATTCTTACTGTAATTGTGCATAAAGTCCTTGGGAAATTTATGTTTTTCTTTTCCATGGATGAAACGCGGACTGAATTTTTAACGCCAAGGTGGTTCCTCTTGACCTGTTGTTTGGGTCTGCAGGGACAAGAACAAACCCTGTAATAGACCTTGGGAGACTGTAACCCCAAGGCCATGGTCATGTCATGCGTTGTGTCAATGCTTCCTTCCCCTGTCTCTATCAGAAATGCAGGGTGTGTAGCAAGCTGGGCACAAGTGCAACTTTGAAGAGAAGGCTAACTGTCTTCTTGGTTCCTTTAGCTGGAGTACAACCTGAAAATTAGGGATGTGAATATCTCACTCAACTTGGCATTTCTTAGGCTGTACCTTGGAAAGCAGTCTTGGTCTCTTTGGTCTGAGAAAGTAGGACCACCAGACCCAGCAAAAACCACTACCGTGATGAAAATGTTGAGGAAGTTGGTGTATGAAGACAGATGAGAGGAACTGGATTTGCTAACTCTGAAGAGAAGGTGACTCAGGGAGTTCTAATTGCAGCCTTCCAAGACCTCAAAGTTGGTGATGGAGAATATGTTACCCTCATTTCACAAGGATGCATGGTGCCAAGACATGAGACAACAGGCATAAGTGTCCGGAAGTAGAATTCTGACTGGATATTAAGAATATTCTTCACAGTGAGAATACTCTAACACTGGATATTTTACCCAGCAGAGTGCTGGAAGATCATCTGATAGATACATTGACTTGATGTGGGCCTGGATAACCAGCCCATTGCCTTACTTTCAGGGCAAGATTTGATCTCATGAACTTCAGAGATTTTTGCAACCTGGAGTTTTCTATGCTTCTGTGATTCAATATTTCTTTTATTCTTCACATTGTAAATACATTCATACCCTGACTTCATGCCTAAATAGAGCTATGATTTTTCCAATATACAGGCATTAAAGGCATATTTCTCTATAATGCACTTCTCTTGAAAGAAATACTGAATTAATATTTTGTTTTTCCAAAGAGAATGAATGTAATAGCACCTATACATTTCTTGAGGAATTGTAGAGCTAAACAACCAGTATGCTGTTCTGATTCTTTTGTATTACCTCCCTGATTCAAGCTCTTCCCCTAAAGAAAGAGGTGCATGTTCAGCCTCGTCTGTGTCCCTTTACCTTTGAGGTAAACTCTCTAAGACAGTACAATCTGAGCACATTACTCTGCTTTATATCAGGTATCACTACTGCAGTGCAAAAATATGTCAGGACTGAATGTCATACCTTTAGGTAGATCATGTGTTTCTGACATAGAATCCATTATATCAACCTGAAAAATGAACACTTCTTCAAAGCCTTCTGAAGTGCTTAGTTTGTCTTAATATAGGCATATTCCAGGTATTTAGGTTATAGCACACCAGCATCATCAGCCATGACTAATAAATTCTGTATACTGGAGAAAATCTTGCTAAGTACAGGCCTGCATAGCGAAGTCTTCCTGGGGTAGAGACATTTGAAAGACATTTTAATTCCATGGCACCACGCAGAGGGCATTAATCTTTCTTATGATTTCCTCTATTGTAACAAAGAAAAATATTTTTAATGTGCAAACCTCTTTAAATCAATCATCCTTGGGAATTTAGATACACAGTGTGATAAAGGCAACAACTTTCAATACCTAGAGGCAATGTTTTCCATATGTTTTGGATGTTGGGTGTTAGGAAACATAAGCATTTTAATGGATTTTTGATCCTATTTACAATATAAAATTTTAATATAAGGGTGCCTTACTCCAGGTTAAATAACAAAGTTCTCACCTATTAAAATGGAATATCAATCTGTGTTTGGTGCTTTTAGTGCATAGTCAGGATGGTTTTGGAGAGAATGGTCTAAGATATTGATTATCTAGTGCTGCAGCAATATGGTATAAAGTATGACAAATATTGAAAGAAACCATTGGCATTTAGACATTCTTTAATTTATTAAAATTTTTAAGCAAGTGTTCCAGCTATTGCATTTCTTTAGTTCTTGGGATTTAGCAAGACCTCTTTATTCAATAATAAATTTATACAACATAAACTGTTTGCAAACCTGGAATTTGGTTCTTTATTTGGAGAAAGTAAAAGTGTAATACTACTTGAAAAAGCCAATGATTATGTCATTTTGCATCACAAAGAGATGCCTGACTGACTAATCCTCAGGCATTTGTCAAGGCTAGGCTTCCCATGGGAGAAGATTTTTACTAAATGCTATAGCCTTTAGAGCAAACTAGGACTTTTGATGTATTTTCACATAGATAACAGCATTACATTACACCTAAGTAAATTGACAGCTTAGATCTATCTGGCTCAAGGGAAACAGACGACTCTGTGAAAACTGGGGTGAGGTTAGAGGACAAATGTCAACTGTCCCTGGGTTATATCTCATGAGACAACTAGAAGTCCAGCTTTGTTACCTGGATTTAGAATTATATCACAATCCTTTTCCATTCTCTCTTTTTCAGAAACATATTTTTTGCAAATAGAATAGACCATGCACACTAAAACAAGATGTTTATTTTTTCCTTTAATTGCATGGCTAATATAATATAATTTCAGAAGATTTTAAAGGATGTTTAAGGTATTCGTATAATCATGTCCCTTTACACTATTTTGTGCCTCCAAATGTTTATGCACTCCACTGTATAACAGAGAGGAGACTCAGGAAGCTTTGTATCTCTCTGCTGTCTGTTTCTTTCCCTGAAGCAAAGCATCTCAGTTAAAATGAATGAAATAAAAAAAAAAAAATACACTAATAGGCAGTCCACATGCAATTTGACTAAATGACTTAACTAAGCTTGGTGAACTACTGAGTAGGGATTTTCTTGAGAAAACCTAATACAGTCTTAGGCATTACCTCCTTAAGAAGTTAAAAGATAAACTTTGTATTACCTTTACCTTCATCACCTTCTGCATTTGTTTACCAAGCACTGTCTTAAGCGAGTAGCTGGTGTCAGAGCATGAAAAGCAGTTTTACAGTCTGTGCAGACTTGAGGATGACAAACAAAGGAATGGGATGAGAAGGCAGATAAAAAATATCCATGACACTAGAATTCCTTTTAAAAACTGTAATTTGCCCCTTCAGACCTCACTCAGGTCTGATTAGGTTGTCTCTTTCATTTGTGATGGAAGGTAAAACTGTCCACTTTTACTCTCCAAGGACGAGGAGCTCACATGCTCTAGTATGGAAATGGCAGAGATTCTCAAATTTTTATTTCAGGCAACATCTTCTGGACATCTCCATCCTGGCTATATGGCTACCATGCAGAGGCCATGCACATCCAGAGCCCCTGTGAAGCCTAAGACTTAGACTAACTATCCCTCCACACTGGATGATCCTTCATCCATGATCCTTCATCTCATGGAAGAAAGTACATCACCTTTTTGATCAGAAAGACGGGGCACTGCTCTGGAAAAAGCATCTACTGAAATCTTTGCCGCCATTATCCTGGTGACACCAGTTTGAATCTCTACTCAGGTCCAGAAGCAAAGATGGTTTGTGATGATGAATCCCTTTGTGAAGGCATTAAGACTTTCTGCATCTTCAGGAATGAGGAATGTCAGTCCATGTGTATGGGAAGCATTTGTGAAACAGCTGATGTGTTTACAGTTCAAACCCAAACTATCCTTCTGACTTGCCTCTTGTGGGCTCATGCCTTTGTGTCTTTACAAAAACAATATCTAGACCCGGCCTGAAGAGACGGTAATCTAGTTTCTCTTGGCTTCTTCCACTGTCAGATTTGTCATTATTTATTAACTGAAAACCAATAAGCATAACTAATTTTATTAAACTGAAGCTACTGTTCCTTCCAGATATTTATCTTTATGATTTTTTGGGGGATCAAAATCAATAACAAATTAGACTATTTCCACCACTATTTCTAGCATTTCAGCTGGTAGCAGGAGGACTACAAAAATGGTTAATAACCCAAATACTTCATAATTTCAGCCTGATTATGTTTTGTGGTTCATTATTTAGTGCTCTCATGTTTAGGCTGGCTCTGATGTGAGTTCTGTAGCAGGTTTATTATTTGAGATACTGTAAATATAGCCTTCTTTCTCACAAGGCTTCTTGCACTGTGTGTATCTTACAGGCTGGCAATTACAGTATTACAAATTGTCTAGGAGTTCATATTTATTAAACAAGACAATAACAAACCAAATATGCAGCTTTTCTGACAATGCTGTCACACTGCAAATCACAGAGGAGCTTCTTAACAGCAAAAAACCCAGGTAACGAATAACAGAAAATAATTAATATAATAAAAAGGCATAATGAGAATGAAGGCAATGGTGTAGTTATCAAAACCATAATGAGAAGACTACTGTAAAACAGATGAAAACAAACTGTCACAAAACAAAATGGCTTTACAGAAAGCCTGTTCAATGTTTTTGGACATACCCAGTAAATAATGTATTTATTCCTTTTTGGAAAATGTGTCAGGTGCAAATTAAGTTTTCTGGATGCATTTTGTAGTCATTGAGGCTTGGACTTATTCTAAAATTAAAAATAATTCTAAAAGTGCGAGAAAGAAAATATGTGTGTTGAAACTGGTGGTGTGTGCCTGGTGATGGATGCAGATGGTCTGTGACCCTCAAAGGGCTAGTAGGGTATCTGGAGTGCCATGGGCACACAACTCCTCCACAGCCACCCCTTATCTGAAAACAAAAAAACAACACCATTCCTTGGTGGGAAAAGATAGAGAAAAGGAAACAGTCCTGTAAATGTTATCTATCCCCAATACATGTACCCAAGAATATTTTGAGCTTCCCCTGCTATTTCCTGGGTACTCTGTACATCAGCTTTCCAGACTCAAGAAGTGGGCTCAGGACACAGGACACACAAACACATCCTCCTTTTTATGATAGCTCACTCTTAGATTACAGGCCTTTAATGCACCTTCAGACTATAAAATACTGTCATACAGAAATAAAAGCTGTAAAAAGAGGCAGGCTGCAAATTCACTATTCAGGTTTAGTAATGTGCAGAACCTTTTATTAAATCTTCCATTTTGCTGGAATTTACAGGCAGTTCTAAACTTGAATTTCAGCACACATTAGCTTGTGAAAGCTATTACATTAATAACTGCAGATGACATGCATGGCGAACTATAATGTCTTACAGACATGTAGGCAAAACAGTGGATTTTTTAGGGTCTGAGAAAGTACAAGTTGTAAACACAGTGTAGTAAAAATGCCTTCTTCTCTGTTTCTCGCTGGCTGATTTTCAATTTATTTCCTTCCCACACTCTTCTAGCACTTGGTGTATCCCTCCTTAAGCCAGGAATTCTAAGATGCATGAGGCCTGGACATTTCACACAGACGTTCTCATGCAGCTGCACAAATGAGGAGAAATATGGAAGGCTAATGAGAAAACAAATCTGCTCAATGCTGCCATGCGCTACAGCAACCAAGAGTTTGCTCAAGACTTATCGCTCTAGGGAAAAAGATAAGTAGACCTTACAAGGAGTACTAATGGGGTAACAATTAAGATGTACTTGTGTACTTTTTTCTAAAGAGAAATGTTGGTCTGGGGCACACATTCTTTTTTTTCTTTTGAATCATAATCCTTAATCACGTTAACCTTGAAGACAGCCTGTATAAGCTACACAACTTATTTTAATATTTCATATTGATTTTCTCATTTGTCTTTTTACCATGGTGTAAAACTGATGTGGAGTTTGCCCCCCCTACTGCCATATTCTCTTTTTCGTTATAGAAGTATGAAAGACTATTTTGAAAACACTGCTTCATGTTTATCTGTAACCTTCCTGGGCTGTGCTCTCATGCACGCATATATTATTCCTTGTGGCACTTAGGGACATGGTTTAGTGATGGACCTGGCAGTGGTGGGTTAATGGTTGAACTTGGTGGCCTTAGAGGTAATTTCCAACCCAAACAGTTCTATACTTCTATAAGGAAGCCCCCAAGAAAAGGTTTAGGTGATCTTGACATGGTATGAGTCATGGTAAAGAAGATATGCACATACTCCCCTTCCTTCTAAGAAGTGCTGTAGCTTACTTGCACAAAGGATTTGAGGCAAAAAATGTGAAAATCCAGCATTAAAGCTGCACTATACATTGTTCCCTCTCTGGTTGCAGAGGTCTGGACAGAGATAGAGATTACATGCAATTAGCTATTGGCCTAGCCTGAGAAGGCTCAACTCAGCTACCACAGAAGTACCATAAAATTTAACCCCTTGAAGAGATTTTAGGCACATATTGAAAAAAAAGAACGAGGCTGTTTCCCCTATTACCTATTTGAGGTGGTTTGCTTTTCAACACACAATACTTACCAATCATGATATGATTGGCCATGCCTGCGCTGTTGTGCAAGAACATTTTTAGTGAGACCCTCAAGTCCCCTCAGCCCCATCAAAGTTTGCATTATGAATGTTGATTATCTGAGCTTATGCCTTACTACTTCACTTGAGACACTTTACATCTATCAGCAGTTCTTGGCTTTCTGCTGTTTCTTGATTTAAAATACTCCTCAATTAGTGACTTTAAATACGAAAGTTCTGAAAACCATGATGGAGTCATAATGAAGGTTACAGTTTCTCCCCTGACACAGCCCTGCCAACCCAGATACTAACAGGGACTGTAAGTGGTTTGTACGTGAGTTCAACTATGCTACTTGTTTGCAAGGAGTAGAAAAAACATTCCTCCTTTTTGCTGTCACTTCAATCTGGGTGATAAAGAAGGTTTTAGGTAAAATTTGGCAGCCATCAAGCAGTTACTCAGGCTTCTTTTTTAGGTTTAAACTTGGAGCAGCTTGAAGGGAATGTGATGCACCTGAAGCAGAGATGGAGAGACACCACACATACACGCCTTTCCTTCAGCTAAGTAAATTCATTTGTCGAGATAGACTTCCAATAAAAAAAAAAGTGCACATGTGGGTGTACTTCTACTCATCAGCAACATAAAAGCTCACAATCCAGCAATGCTGGTCATGATTAAAGCAGTCTGAAGCACCACAACCTGTTCGATATGACACAGAGGGATAGTGCTGTACTCCTTACTCCTCAATGCTCTCATTTTAAATTGTATTCTCTTCATCTTAGTGTGAAAAAAGCAAGAAATGCTGGTCAATGTGGAACATCAAAAAGCCAGTGATCTCCCCAGGGGTGAAAAGAAAAATAAAAAAAATCAAAAATAAGCTTTTTTTTTCTCAGAAGCTTTCAAGAAAAACAAAAGCTGCAGCTCTATTTTACAAAACACACTTAAACAACCTAACACTGAATTATTCATGCCTGTTCTGAAATACAAGCTTTATAACCCAGAATTAATTGCCCTTGGTGGTGAGTATATCTCTTCTCATTGTAAATACTTTGTCAATTGAAATACAAACATGTTCTGCACAAAAAAAGAGATGTTAACACAAACAGTGTCATAAGCTTAAGAATATTATCACCTTTCTTTTCCTAACGATTTTGGACCAGGTTTTACTTTTGAAGCTGACAGACTGTCTAGATTTTCACTGGTTTGAAAACTCAGACCAGAGTTTTTCCAATGATCAGATTTTTTTGAGGAGGGAGTTCACTGGTTCTGCCAACATGCAGGCATAATCTAAATTTCCATTGTCTTATCAAACTCCCTTGGCTAGGATTCTTTCTGCAGTTAATAATAATTTTGCAGGATTTTAAAATGGGTCTTCCTTGTTGGAGTCCTGTTTCTACCCACACAGCCACCTGATCATCTGTGAAGTACTTCTTAGTATATGTTCCAGAAATCAGTATCACCCCTGGAAATGCAGTCCAGAGCAGCTTGCCTCTTGAGTGGTGTGATGTAAGAGGACCACAAAAACCCAAAGTGAAAAAGAGATTGGGGCTTTTCTGAAACAAAAGCAAAACTCCGCCTTTTGCATTATGGAAGTCAATTTCTTGCAATGAAGGGTTTTTTTTATTGACTTCTTGATTAGTTACAAAATGCTTTTTCTATCGATGCCTAAATATCAAGTGCACTTGGAAACCTGTGCAATTGGTTGCAGAGAATAGATGCTATATTCCAAACCAAGAACTATTATCCAATGCTGCCTGCTAATGAAGGAAAGTTATTTCTCATAAGAAATACCACCTGTGCCCTGTTTCCTTTAACTGGGCTTTTGAGAGTTGCTCACAAACTAAAATTTTATCTCTCCACAGAATTCAGGGTGACGTTTAGCTAAGGAACTCAGCACTTTTGTGGGTGGTGGGAGGAGAAGGGTGGCTAATTAATTTCCAGGCTCCTCTGATCCCATGACTGTCATTTAAACTTTAGGGTGCTGCTGGCACCAACAATCAGATCAGGCAATCATACATGGCACCATACAGTTGGCTCTGGTCATATCCTGGGCAGAGGGGAGGGAAGGAAATGACTGAGAAACAAAGGCATCTCTGAAGGGGCCACTGAAGTATTTCTTTGCTGGAGAGGGGCCTTTAGCTGCCCCATCGGCTCTGGTCAGGACAGTGACTCTGTACATGGTATGTTTGGTAGGCTTGCATTAAGGCTCTGCTCTGTTGCTTAACACTGGAATTTCAGTTGCAAAGCGGGAAGGAAAGTTAGGGGGTGGCTGCTGCCCTCCCCCACCCTAAGGTCAATGAAGACATTGGCTCTATTTGTTCTTGGCTCTTTCCTCTTATCATTCCCCCAGAGTACACTTTGTGGCTTAATGTTTGTCCTTCTGTGTCTAAAATAATTGTGAGTTCAGTCTTGGGTGTTGCTCCAGATTTTTAGCATTTCCCATGGCTGAAAGCTATGGCTGCAAATGAATCCCAACATCTGCACACCCAGACACATTCTTTGCTGGCATAACACCTTGCCATTTCCTCTGCCTTTTCATTCTCAAAATCCCTTCTTGTGCTTCCAATAGCTCAGATCCAAGTCATGTGGATGTTCATGTCAGGTTTAGGCAAGGTTAATAAAGATGTTAGGGTGCGATGTTAGGGTATGAAGCTTCAACTGACTGTAATGGGAGGCTCATGCAGTTTTTATGATCTCACTCTGGATATCTACCTGGAAAGCCTTTGGAGGGGGTGGAAGCTGAGATCAGACAGGCATCCTAATCCATTTGTGGCATTTGGAAGCTATACCTTTACGTCAGTTTGTAGTGATGTGTAGTCTTAGTTTCAGGATGTGTTGATTCTTTTCTTCCTTGTGTGGATAGTGCAAAGCACTTTCCACGTGCTCTTATAACTCAATGACAGCTCAGGTCACCTGGCAAGCATCACGATTATCAAAACATCAAGAGGCTCAGAGGAATGTGATCCTCTCCACAAGGATGGCAAAGACACCTCATTTTCTTTTTTTCTGGCACTCTTTTTGGTTTGGGCTTTCTTTTTTTTGAGCTATGACATACCACCATTCATGGGAGGTGGCATGGCACAGACGAGACATTACAGAGACATTCAAGTGTTCAAGAGCAGCTAATGGGTTTGGACATGCAACTGGCAGCTGATTCCCCTGTCTCCAAAAATCAGGTTGCTTCAAAATTTTTCAGAGGTTGTACAGCTAAACTCCAACACTTTTGAAAATACAAGCTATTTTTCACTAGTTAGGTATTGTGGCTCCTGCACTTTAATGTTTTTATTCCTCAGAAAAAGTACTAGTGATTACCTTAAAGTATATTTTTTTCTGGTAAAAGGAACCCACACTAGATATGACAACCAGGTGGGCAGAAAAACATGTAAACTCAGGGCCAGAAAAATGTATAGTTAGAGGTCCAAGGGCAAGCAAAAATGTGCAGTAAAGTTCACAATGTTCATTGAGGTCAGAAAGATATAGCAGTGTCATAGCTCTGTTTCTCAGAGCTGCACACGCATGGCAGAGTCAAGGCACTGAGGACAAACACCACTGGGATGTATTTCAGTTGTCAGACACTATAACTGCAAGCTTGATCTCAGTGTTATGAAAGAGTGCCACTGATGGTTTGTTCCCCATATAAAAATGTAAATGTTTTCTTCCTCCATTTTTTACAGACAAACACAGCCATAGCTTAAGATGAGCTGCTCCCAATTAAGACTTCATACACTATGTATAGTCTAAGTTATCCTACATGTAAAAGCTATGTGCACAAGGAATGACAGAGGAAGCCGTCACGTTCATGCACAATAATATAACATTATTTTATTTCTGCTGTCATGTCACTTCTAAACATCGTAAAACACAACCAGTGGCTAATGTGGCAGACAAGACGGGGGAATAACAAAGAAGAAGCCCTGAAGGAATGGAATTTTCTTTTTTCTCAGTGGCAATGCCATTCACCCAGAAGGGGGAGATCTCAGCCCGCATGCTGCAGCAGCCAGCACCTAGCTGGTATTTCAGCTCCGGCTCAGAATTTGTCTGACAGGGACATTTCAACGCAAACTAAGCAATTTGGTGCTGGAGCACACTGGACCTCATCTGCTTAAAAAGATGCACAGATATAGTCATCACACTTCATAATTTAATAAAGTGCTAAAAAATTGCACACGTTTTCATTTTAGCAACTTAGGTCCCGCAACTAAACTCACAATGCTACAAAGACATTTGAATTTTTCACTAATATGTCATGAGCACTGCACCCATTGCAAATTAATGAGTCTCTGAATAGCACTGTGCATTTGTCATTTGAATTTATGCTAATGCACTGAGATCTCCTGATGATGTTGATAGTCCACAGCAGCTGCTCAAACTATAGAATATACATGCATATTCCTTCACATTTTATTCATCTTTCTTCGGATTTTTATGATCTATCATTTGGACTGCAGTCCTGCAGCTGGTTATTGATAGGGCTGCTAATTCTCTTTGACTTTACACTACAGGCTTGACCCCCAACCCTGAGCAGAAGTAATGGACCAGTCTTGAGAGAGTTATGTACATCACACAGCAGCAGCCTCAGACCAATGGGTCAACAGGAGTTCATTGAGAACCAATGGTATTTACAAAGAGCGTTATCATGGTAACTAATAAAT
>VZRF01009235.1:0-57467 GCA_013396875.1 Vireo altiloquus | reverse complement strand
CCCAATGAATTACACCAAGTATAATTTATTTCAATAAGTTGGTCTGAGGCTCAAACAAATTATATGTCATTGTAGATGGTATCTGTTCTTTTCTGCATGGAGAGAGGAGTAAAGGCCTGTCATGAACCCTTCCCACCCAGAAGAGAGTATGCAACAGCCATTGTATGGTAGTGACTGCAAAATGCTGGCCAAAGGCAAGACAACAACCTTTCGATCCAGAGTTCAGGCGGTGCCATTGCATAATGAAGAGCAGTGTCAGACTGAATCCATCTGGGGTCCTGACAAAGAAACAAAGAAAAGAACTACTAGGGAAACTAGTAATAAAAGTTTCAAAACATTTATCTATGAGCTGTTGTATATGGGAAGTTTCAATACTCCAGAGTAGACTGCAGTCTTTACCAACTTTAGCTTTACACATGACAATTATAGTGCTGCTAATATACCCAGGAAATAATTATTTGAGCTGCCTAATCATTTTCAAATGACTCAGAAAAAATCAAGCACAAAAACGAAATAAGTAGCACAGATACAGAAAGTACAGCTTGTTAAGAGTCACTCCATTTTTTCTTTTTTTGTTCTCTTCCAGGTTTCACGGGGCCAGGGAAGCTTAGCAGTTTAATTTTGAAACATCTGGGAACAGTGATGCCATGCAATATACTGTAGCCTTTTGTTTGCAGCAGGTTCTTTTAGAGGGAACAAAGCTGTGTCACATGAGGGAACTTGACTGAATTTTCTGATAAATGTCAAAATTAGATAGATGCATTCTGCCATCTCTTTAATACTGTCAGGAAAGGGTTTAAAANGTATATATATATATTTATATATATATATTTATATATGTGTGTGTATGTGTATGTCTAACATTCTAGCACCATTCCCAGGGTTAAAGGGCTGCTTCAGAGAAATGTGTTTCAGTAAAAAGCAGCAAATAGCTATTTTCCTATAGCACTGTAGTTTTCCCATCAAGAAGGGTAAAGACATTTTCACTGTTCTCAAAAACTTCGAAATGTAAACTTGTTCGATTGATGGCTCCTTCTGGTCCTGGCAGCCTTTTTGATAGCTGGTGCTCTTTCTGGAATACTTGTTAAAAATGTCTCTGTAGCAAAGATGTTGTGTTTTTGTTGGTTCTTTTTTTTTTTTTCTCCGTGTAACTTTTTTTTAAAGTCAGTGCATGGAAGAGCAGAGATAGGCTCTTGTCTTTGATAAAGCAGACTGACAGGTGAACACCTACTCTAACTGCCCTTTTACATGATAATAATTTATGAGTTTAGACTGCTTTAAAGCAGGTTTTTTCATTCTAAATCTTCAATCTTTTTTGAGTACTACTCCTGCTCAGGAAAAGTGGCCATGGCATTGCAGAATGTGTCAGGGTCGGAGCCGTTATATGCACCACATGACATGTCATTTAGACCAGTGCATTCTACAGCTATTAATTCCTCCCTATGTGGAGACTGACCAAAATTTGACCCAACTGACCCAACCTGAAAGATGGTGTCCCGTGTTGTCCCCTCCACCAGTGTCCATACCAGCCCAAATTCTGACCTTTATCAGAACAGAAGCCCCTATTCTGGTTTGCGGGGTACCTGTCTGTTTGAGGCAGCCCAGCTTTCAGAACAACTGTGCTTACGCACCTATTGTCAAGCTCACACAGCTCTCAGTTTTGGAAACATTTTGCTTTGTGCATGTAGATCGTTTCCTGGAGGTTGTCACATATACTTGTTTCTCGTCTCTCATGCTACCTCCTCTGACCCTGCTAGCTACATCAATGAAGCATAATTGTAAAAGAAATTTTCCCAGTTGAAATAACAAGCAGTGTCAAGGGAGTTTTCTGGAGCAGTATCATGATGCTAACCACCACTCACAGATCTGGGGAGGATTAAACTTGCTCAGCTTTTTCCATTCCACTTTTTCTTTCCTTGTACTCAGTGTAGCTATTAAGCTGCTATCATCATTACTAACGATTACTCTGCTGAATAATGGCAGGGATTGTTTACCACAGCAAAACCCAAGAATCTGGAAGTGCCTCCCAGCATGCTTCATGGGCTAAGTCTTGTCCCCCATTCTGCTTTCACTGATCTCACTAGATCTCCTTTTTTATTTCTTTGAAAGAACTTGTGCAAACTCAGATTGTAGACAGTGAATAATTCAGCCCAGTGGCAAATAAAGACACAGCAGAGGAAGAGGTTGGCATGATCACATGGCCTATAATGTCCTAATAAAGAAAGGCAGCTATTCCTGGTAATACGCTCTGCTAGCCGTGACAGTTGGTAAAATATACAGTGCTCAGTAGTCTCTCAAGGCTCAGAGGAGAAGCCACTTAAGGCTCAAAGAAGGCTGTGTTTCTCAAAAGTGAAAACAAGTTTTTTAGGCTTTTGTAGTCTTTTATGTTAAAAACCCTTGCAAGTGATTTTTTTATCATTGTGCTTGTTAAATGAGAGAATATTTAATTTTACTTTGGTTCTATTTTAGCTACAACAATCAGTTCTCTGAACATCTTTCTAGTGTTTCAGATTTCTATAAAAATAGCTTTTTCTTTTTCAAATGACTGTCTCAAAAAAATGTGTGAGGGACTGAGGTAGTAATGCAGATGAAATTCACATTTGAAAGTTAGAAATCTATTGGACAAAGGTCAATTTGAGTCAAAACCTGAGCATTTCAGACCTCATTGTGTCATTGGACATCTGAGGAATTTGGAATTGGATTCTTAGATAATGTGGATCAGTCTTGCCTTGTTGATATGAAGGGGTTGATCTATAGGGATTGTTGATCTTGTCTCTCTGTGAGATTTCCTTATGGTTCCTGATAGAAATGCTGCCTGCTGATCATTACAGTCCTGAAATCCCCAGCCTCCATTTGATCTCACACCTCAGCATCTACTACAGAAGGCCTGAAAGTATCCCAGAATTGAAGAATTTAAATATCATTAAAAAATCTCACCTATAATTATATTGGGTTTTGTGCATGTTAGAAAAAAACCTGCATTCAAATATCAAGAGCTGTTTCCGTCTATTTTCTCTTTATTTCAGGAATACCTGCTATCTTGCTAGCATAATGCAGGCAGATAGAGTTCAGGGCCAAGCTGGGGATACCACTCAACATCAGGAATGGGGAATGTGGTCTGTAGGATGATGCAGGTGCGAGAATTTCATCCTTCCTCTCTTCATCTCTAACAATTTTTAGCAAAACAGCCTCCACTGAAGAACAGTCTGAGAACTGTATCAAACACACAGAAGATCTTCGAATGTGTAAATTCATTCCTTTTAGTAGTTATTGGGAGTTGGCAATTGAAACTGGTAGTGTGTGCGTTCCTTCTCTGCAGACTGTCGGGCACATCCCAAAGGCGTGATGATGAATGCCTTCTGACGTCCCTGTATTACAGTGTATTTCTCTGCCTTTTGGAAATTGACAACGTAGCCAGGGAATAGCATTTAAATATCCATTTGGTCAAAGCAAACTGATTCCAAATTTGGCCCCTACTCCTGAACACTTGAGGAATTCTCAGATGGCAAAGTCTGGAGTCTAGATGGTCCCAAACAAAACCTGGTTCTCCAAACATTAGACATATCTCTGTTCTAAATCGAATATTTTTCTTCAAAACTATTTATTTAATTTTCTACATGCAGCATGTCCAGATGCTGCTTGTATTTTTGAAAGCAGATTCTTACTTTTTAAATTCTAGATTCAGAATTAATATTTATTAACATACCAAATTGTGTAGGATTTTAACTCAGAGGGAAAAAATAAGGTTTTACAAGAGATTCAAAATTTTGGTGTGTTAATCTGGACCCACTTCTCAGCAGAGCTCAATAGCTGCAGTGGAAGAGCAGCAGTACTGTCAGCATCCCTTTCCTTCTCCTGGTCTCACAGTGCTAACATTATCCTGTGAATGGTATGCTTGATCTAATGATTCAAGAGCTCTCTCTGGGGATTTGTTGTTCTCCTTCTCAGTCCTCATGAGGTTCCCATGTGCTGTGTAGAGGCTCAGGAACTTGCCTGCTTAGCAGACGTGAAATCCCAGTACCAGGCAGTCTACCCATCAGAGCAGTCAGTCTATAACTGTTTTTGCCTTATAAGGCAGAGGAATCACCACAATTGCCTTATACCTCTGTATTTACCTACGGATAAAATGCTGTGATTCCATTCTGTACTGGAGTAATACATGTGTGGGAAAGAATGACGAGTCTTTTTCTAGTACAAGTTCCACGTATTTCTCTTTTTTACTCCTATAACCAAAATCCTAGGTTGCAAAGATTCTGCTTGTCTTGGAGGGACTCTCATGGTCAAACTGAAAAGGAAAAAAAAGGCAAGAAAAAAGGTTAAAAAAAAAATCACACCATACGTCCTAATAAGTTCTACTTTCTCTTTCAACTAGCCAACATAAAAACCTTTTCTCTTGTCTTGTACAGTCTTTTAAAGTACTAACAAGTGTTCCATGGTTTCTAAGAGATTCTTTTTTTTCTTTTATAACTCCAGGGTTACCACCCTAGTAGGTGTGGAAAATCTTTGTTCACTTCATTATAAGATACTTTTGTGTACCATCCAACTGGATTTGGGCAGCAAAGAAGAGCAGATATGTCACACTCTGAATGCTTTTTTCCTCATCTCTAATATCCTAGGATATTGCAGACTTTCATGTTCTAATGGAGGTTTCTTTTACCAGTGACCAACATTTTCCTCTACTCTCTAATGCACCTACAAGTTTCTGACCTGTTATAATTTCCCCACCTGCACTGCAGTTATTGCCAGTGTTCCTGTTGAGTACTGAGAAAATTAATATGTTGCCTAGAAAAATTGCCTTCACGTTTAGAAAATCTGTGTGCCAGAGAATGTTAGCTTGTGTGCACTGGCATCTTGAGTCTTCTCCATTCTATCAGTGTGAGAACTGCAGTGAAAATCAGGGGGAAAAGGGCAATTCATACAATTGATTTCACCACAGGCTTTTTTGCAAACCTTTGTGCACTGTCACCAAGCAGCACCTCAAGCCTGCCAGTGGTAGATGTAGATAGGAAGAACTCCAGGCTCATGAAAATGAATTTATTCTCTGAAAACATTGCATATTCTATTTGCTTGTGACAAAGAAAAAATTCCCAAGTGTATTTCAAACATACATTTACTTGGTAATATATTACCCAGTTCTGTATCTGGGCTATTTTCAGAAATTGAAAGCACCGCTTCTCTTTCAAAGCTAGCCACTTCCTTTTTGACTGTCTTCCCACTCTGAACATAAAACAGGTGCAAAAGAAATATTTGGCAAGGACATAGCAAAAGAACTTCTATCTTTAATAACCAGAATTTCATGTTGTTTGCCTTATCTCAGTCATCAACACTGATTCAAAGCGATTGAGTATCACAGCACTGACTACAAGCCAAGTTAGACAAGAGTTGGCAGAGGTTACAGCTGTGGGAGGACCTACAGGAGGAGGTAATAGCTGCTTCTGTGAGCCAAGGGATGCCAGTTATAATACTTCCTTCATATTTCTCATTTGTTAAAACAGTTTTCTTTGTTCTTTTATGAAAGGTGACTGGACTGATTAAGATTTCCAGATGCAAACAGACAACTCATCTCTCATCCCTGGCAAGGAAAATAAAATGGCACATACTTCACAGAGAAAAGATGAATGCAAATGTATTTGGCAGGGTCATAAACTGTTGAAAACAAGGTCTTACACTGCAGAGGCTCAGGGATCATTAGCCTAATGGTATCTTCAGATGATGTAGTCCTCTACAGATTGTTTTAAAGTGTCAAAGTACCCATGGTTTACATTGCATTAGGAAAAAAAGGCAAGTAAGAGTTAAATTTAAAAAATACATTATTTCAAGTGTTATTTAGAAAAAAATTCCCCCACAGTTTCAGATGGGAGCAAGATGAAGGAGGACCTGTCATGAGTTGGAGTTTGGGAAAAATAGCAGCCACTAGGCCCTTGGGGGTATGGGTCAAAGAGTAACAGGTTGGTGACTTGCAGTTTCATGGGCTGCAGGCACAGCAGAATAATTTGTGAAGAAGTATAAAAGTCCAGAACTGGTGCCTCCTCCCCTTACCATGTTACAGACTGAATGCTGAACCCTGTAACACCCATTCAATTTTCCTCTCTTTTTCACTCTTATGATGCCTTTCCCTTCCATGTTTTTCATCAGAATAAATCATAAATGGTCTAGTGTGCTGTAAGTGTACTATACTAATAAAATAAAATTAATATAATTTAATAAGTACAATTAACTACACTTACACTGCCATCTATCCATGATATGCAAAACAAATGTGTTTTGACATACGTAAATTCAGGTTTTTTTCTTAAAAAAGCCCCAAAACGCTTGAAATATGTAAGAGTTAGAGATAGTCTGTATCATCCCCATCACATACCAAAAACTTCAGTGTAGTTCCACACTCATCTTCTCGTTCCTGAATGAGATGTCCTGAAAACAGGGAGCTGGAAGAGACATAGCATTAAGTTAATATATTAGGAGACACCTATATAGATTAGGATATAGAATTGAAAGTTGTAATTTGGTTGAGCATCTTTGCCATCATCTGGTGCCTATCAACACAAGTCAATGCAAAATGGAGACAGACTTATGGACTTACAGGTCACCTTTTGGTGTCCTACTCCTATGTTGTTTTCCTTGTGAAGATGTCCACAGTATTTCAGTATGAATTAGACTGCCTCTGATGTTTCTTGTCATCCATGGGTACCTACCTACTACAGAAGTTACTGTGCTTCGAGATGGTTTTTACGTTGCAAACAGAAGGCTATAAATTGAGAGATTTTTGGGCGCACATGTTTTGCACAGTGTGCATTCAAATAATTCCATTCTTCACAGTTTTCAGTTCAAGATGTTGAAGCCATCAACGTGAATTCTGGTTTCAGTCTTGGGCCCCTCATGGCAAGAAAGACATTGAGGTGCTTGAGCAAGTCCAGAGAAGTGCAGCAGAGATGGGCAAAGGTCTGGAGAACAAACCTGATGAGGAATAGCTGAGGCAGCTGCATGTATTCAGCCTGGAGAAAAAGAAGCTCAGGGAGAACCTTCTCACTCTCTACAAGTACCTGAAAGGAGGCTGTAGCCAGATGGGAGTTGGTCTCTGTTCCCAAGTGACAAGTGAAACATCAAGAGAAAAAAATATCAAGTTGAGGCAGGGGAGCTTTAGTTTGGATTTTAGGAAAAATTTCCTCATCAGAACAGTGAGCAAGTCCTGGCACAGGATGCCCAGGGCAGTGGTGGAGGCACCATCCCCGGAAAGCCTTCAAAAAGCTGTGCTTAAGAACATGGTTCAGTGATGGGCTTGAAAGTGCTGTGTTAATGTTTGGACTTGACGGTCTTAGAGGTCTTTTCCAACCTAGATGATTCTATGATTCCATGACTTTGCTAAGGAGTTTGTCACAAACAGTTTTGTGGGTACAACTCCACTGCAGACTGCTAGCACTTCATTACAAGCAGCTCTGCCCTCCTTGTAATGCCATTTAAAGTCAGCTTGAAAAGGAGTGCCTGGCTCTGATGTCTTGTGCGGCTTTCCACTGAATTTACTTTAAGCAAGCTGGTAATGACTACCACAGAAATCCCATTTGCCAAGCACGAGGCAACAAGTTTGAGATCACTTTGAGCTTTGGTAAGAAACTGTGGCGCCTTGCAGCCCATCCAAAGCACTGACATCTCTCAAAACAGCTCTCTCAGGTTGTCTGGGGAAGTAATGGAGGCTTCATCCCTGGAAANTGAGGCAGCTGCATGTATTCAGCCTGGAGAAAAAGAAGCTCAGGGAGAACCTTCTCACTCTCTACAAGTACCTGAAAGGAGGCTGTAGCCAGATGGGAGTTGGTCTCTGTTCCCAAGTGACAAGTGAAACATCAAGAGAAAAAAATATCAAGTTGAGGCAGGGGAGCTTTAGTTTGGATTTTAGGAAAAATTTCCTCATCAGAACAGTGAGCAAGTCCTGGCACAGGATGCCCAGGGCAGTGGTGGAGGCACCATCCCCGGAAAGCCTTCAAAAAGCTGTGCTTAAGAACATGGTTCAGTGATGGGCTTGAAAGTGCTGTGTTAATGTTTGGACTTGACGGTCTTAGAGGTCTTTTCCAACCTAGATGATTCTATGATTCCATGACTTTGCTAAGGAGTTTGTCACAAACAGTTTTGTGGGTACAACTCCACTGCAGACTGCTAGCACTTCATTACAAGCAGCTCTGCCCTCCTTGTAATGCCATTTAAAGTCAGCTTGAAAAGGAGTGCCTGGCTCTGATGTCTTGTGCGGCTTTCCACTGAATTTACTTTAAGCAAGCTGGTAATGACTACCACAGAAATCCCATTTGCCAAGCACGAGGCAACAAGTTTGAGATCACTTTGAGCTTTGGTAAGAAACTGTGGCGCCTTGCAGCCCATCCAAAGCACTGACATCTCTCAAAACAGCTCTCTCAGGTTGTCTGGGGAAGTAATGGAGGCTTCATCCCTGGAAAGATTTAAAAGGTGTGTAGATGTGGCACTGGGGGACAGTGGTTAGTGGTCTTGGCAGTGCTGGGTTAAGGGTTGGACTCAATGATCTTGAAGGTCTTTTCTAACCTGAACAATCCTATGGTTCTATGATTCACGCTTTTCCAAGTAAATAGGTGATTCCTATTGCATTTAAGACCATGGAGGCATTCGGTATTGTGGCCAATCCAAGCATATTGGTCTTCCCATTGTATTTAATTCAGTGGTATCAATGACATTTCTGCTCTTCTAAGCACACAAATAGATTACTAATTATGATTCTTTTAAAGCATATAGGAAAATGCTACTGTACCAATGAAAGATTTAGAATTAACTAAGAATTACTCAGGACTCATTTCCACTCTCACAATTATTGATTTTTCCTCTTCAACTTTCCAGCATTGGATTTTATTTTTAACTTAAAAACAGGTCCTGGAAAATCATTGTGGCAAGTCAAATGTTGAAACTCTCCCAGTGTTTCCAGCACTAATGCTGTTTTGTATTTTACATAATAACTTTTATTAAGTGCACTAAATTAAAAAGATAATGTGGTAGGAGTAATTCTGTTTTATTGTAAAAATAATAGCAATTTTTGTTCGTAAATTATTCACAAGCAAATAGTTTGATATAAAACTGTGAAATGTAAAGCTCAAGAAATTAATATGCTAAAAAAAGCACCTGTTGAATGTATGCATATTTTGTGGAAAGAGTTAACCAACAATCTAAATATGCTGCCAGGGTGGTGGTGATGGTATAATCTGATATCCTTCACAAACCCAAAAATATAGACAGGAGAGTGATGTTACATGTGTCTACCTCCCAAGAAAATTTTCGTGCAAATTGACATCTTAGGCATGAAAGTAAGCCAAAGGGGATACATAAATGAGCCAGCCTCTTCAGTTTCAATAGTGATAGTGCTATTTAGAGCTATTTATTATTATTAAAACTTAATGGTCAGAGACAAAAATAGCTTCTAAATAAGAACTGAAAAACTCTCCAGAATGGGCATCTTGGAGAGGAAAGTGTCAGCAAGTGAGCAACTTTTCCATGGGAATTTTGTCAGCATGTGACAGACACCCTCTGTCTTGCATTGTGTTACTGCCACATCCAGGAGGAGACTAACAGACAGATGCTGTTTTTACTCAGTGTAGGTCAGCAGTAAATTAGGATGACACAAGTATTATGTGTTAGTGTACAGCACTCTTTCTCGTTATAATGATAATATTATTTAATTTTGAAACATTAATTGTGATATTAATTGAATCAAATTGCTGCCTGCGTGCCTTTTCAGGCTTAGCTCTCTTTTTTGTCCACACACACGTTCAAATATGCTCTGCATAGAGGTGAGTGTCCACATCACACTGGAAAACAGAATCATTATGTATCTTTATCTAGTTCAGAGACCGATTTGTGAGAATATGAACCCTGAGGGGATATTCACTTAGCTCTCATTTTGTCTTTTTTTAAAGCCTGACTGTTTAAATAGGAGAAGCTTTCCTAATGTGGCTGCTTTCTCATATGTCTCATCTTTATATGTCTTTTTTTCCTACCAGCTTTGATTTGTACATCTGGAATGTTTTTGATCCAATAACACCCAGTGGATATGTTGCTGTCTTTATTCAGGACATTGGTTTTGTAAGCTGCAAAGCTGATAAACACTTATATGCACTTATTTGCACAAAGATTCTGTTGATACATCAGCACATCTGGGGAAAACATGTTTTCTAATAATATAGTTGTTGTTATTAATTTTAAATTCAACACTATCATATGTGATGTCTACAGCTTTAAAAAATTCAAAATGATGTCTGGTCGGCAGTAATGAATATGAGTCTAACAGAGAAGAAGAAAGGGAATGTGCCTTTATTTGTTATAAAATTCTTATTTTAGAAAAAGGACCTTTGAGAATATTATTTGACTCTTTGTCTGTTAGTCTAGTGAAAGATAGAGCTCATTTTAAAACTAACGTTGCTTTGTTGTGTCCACGGTTATGATGCCTTACACAGCAGTTTTTCCTTGAGAATAAATCCTTGAGACAGAAGATAAAACAAATGCCATGGACTAGTGACTGGCATATACCAACCAGAGGCATATTCACATGAGAAAACTGCTCAACAAATATTTTATCTATCTGAGATATTTTCCAGCTGAGTTGCCTTGCTATTCTGTTCCCACCACATTCTCTGCATTGCACAGTGGAAAAGAAAAGACATTTAACTTCTGCACTGGACTGGGAATCCTGGGAGTACTTCAGATGCTAAATACCAGGTCAATATTTTTTGTTTTTTCAGTTGGCATTGAATAATGGAAACAAACTTAATATCAGTTCTTTTCTCTGTATGAAAGAAGCAAATCTGGGAAGGGCTAGCTTTATGAATTAAAAGCCCCTTTATACACTAGCTAAAAATTCTCATGAACTAGGGCTATTTATGTATTTAATATAAAATTATGAAAATTTCACAATTCTGACTTCCTTATCATTAATATGTGTATCTAACTTGTCAAACTGTGTAAAAGTACAACAGATAGAATATAACAAAATCATTAAAAAAATCTTGGATTCCAAATAAAGAGGAAACTGAAGTATTTTTATGGGTTAATTTATTGAAAATCATTGTTTCAATTAGATGAGCAGGTAATTTTTTAACATAAATTTATAGCAAAAGTTCTAATGTAGCGACAAACAAGGGTTGTGTGTCAGTGTAGTGCGAGTCGTGTTATAAAAACAGCAAGAAAGCTACTAGATTTTATAAGAACACTAAAAATAAATCACTTATTTCAATTAAAAAAATTTACAACTTGTTGAATGGTTCACTCTTCAGAGCAAAGACTAAAACACAAACTTGGAAAAAAATTTCATTGTAGCTCATAGATAAATTAGTAATGCACCAGTCTCCGAAATAAAGGAAAATGGCTGAAAGTTGTACAGCTTGTTCTTCAACCTTCACACAGAAAATGAGGCTAAAACTCCTAGTTAATTAGCTACAGTTAAACAGTAGATGTGAACTTTCCGAGCTTGATCATCTAACATGCCTGTGGAGCTATTTGTGTTCAGCTGTGAAGTAACCAAACAACTGTGCAACATGCATTTGATAAATTTGAATAAAAACTTCCTTAAAAATCATTATTTTCTCGCAGATGAGGAAAAGAGACTAAATTTTGTTGTATTGATTATTTAATGAATCTTTTCATTCAGCTCTGGCTATTACTAAGATGGGAAATGAGTCAAAAAGGTGCCACAAAAGGGAAAAGCATCAGTGATCAGATTCTGTCTTTTAATCTTTAACACACTGCCTATATCCACTTGGATGTCCAGGTGAAAGTGAGGCTGCTTTGTCTACATCCCTATTATAAGGAATCATTACAAGGGTTTGGCATGGTCTAAAGCTCTGACTCTGGGTAACACCGATATGGTGAGAACCATCTCAGCGTCCTTTGGAGCGCAATTATATTCATCGCGGTATGCATAATCTGAGAAACCTAAAAGGTGTACCTGCTGGGGGGAATCCAGAGGAGGCCATGAAGATGCTCAGAGGGCTGGAGCACCTTTGCTCTGAGGAAAGGCTGAGAGAGTTGGGGTTGTTCAGCCTGGAGAAGAAAAATGCTGGGGAGACCTTAGAGCAGCTTCCAGTTCCAGTGAAAAAAGAGGCTGGAACAGAGTTGAAGGGGACTTTTGAGAAGGTCAGGGAGTGATAGGACAAGGGGGAATGCATTCAGAAAGGCGGGTATTAGGAAGAAATTCTTCACTGTGAGATTGGTGAGGCACTGGCCCAGGTTGCCCAGGGACACTGTGGCTACCTCATCCCTGCAAGTGTTCCAGCCCAGGTTGGATGGGGCTCTGAACAACCTGGTCTAATGGGAAGTGTCCCTGCCCACAGCAGCAGGGTTGGAATTATGTGAGCTTTGAGGTCCCTTCCAACACAATCACCCTTCTGTGATTCTGTGATTCTGTGTTGTAAATTGACAGTAATTCTCTGGTATGATTGATAGTAGACTTCAGTTTTAGGTGCTGCCTGCTTTTTGCTTTCTAAGGACAAAAAGTTCATTCAAGACAAATTGAATGGATAGATATTCAGCATACTCAAACTGAATGAGGCATGGGGTTTTTTTCTATTCTGGGTAGAAAAAGAAAATTTAATACAAAATTGTACAGTAACACATGTAACAGTGATGTCTCAGGTCAGGCAACAGCAACTGTGTCTCAGATTTAGAGGGTTGTTTTAGAGGTCTGGGCTATGGTATTCCAACTTATTTGGGAATCTAACAAAAAACGGAGTAAAAGAGATCTATTATTTTATGTTTTCTTACACCATCATCACTGGAAAAATAAAAATTATAAGAAAGAATTCTTTTTTTTACATAGAACATCTAATGCAAGATTTTTCAACAAGAGTCTTAAATTTTTTGCTCCTAAATCCCTGTTAGATTCTTAAAAAATGCCTAATCTGTAGCAGTGCTGATCACCAGTGCACTAATCAGGGTGCCATGAGAAAATTGCTTTATAAACAGTATATCTATCTGAGTTTTTTTCCTAGCTGACTTCATTTACCTGAGCTCACTTGGGGCTTCACATGAACTTCACTTTTGAAAATGGGACTGCTCATTTTGGTATTAAAATTAGGGACACTTGCCCACCGTTACATTTATGGAGGTCCATGAATTCACCTTGAAGAGAAGAAAAATAACATCAAAAATTATTTTAAAAAGTCAAATCCTGTAATTAAGAATGCTAGAAATTTTCAACTAAAAAACCTGATTGTGGTAAGGATCATGCTTTTTCATCAGACCTCAGTCTAGGGGAAATTCTGAACTTCTGATTGTTAATCTTCTGCTAAAACCTGTCAGTATCACCTTAATTAAATTGAGCTTTCCTTTGGTAAAATTTTTCATGTCAGAATTATACAGACTTACAATTTTGACATGGAAACTACTTCTTGGTGAGTGTTAATGAGGTGCCTTAGTTTGTTTTAATGAGGTACAATGCACGGCTTCATTTATACATGAGAAGAGAAACAGGAAGATTTTTTGAGCAGGTTTTTGCTCTGCAATCCAAGAAAAATGTACAGACTCTGCTACTCACCATTAATAGGATGACATAAAGAGTTGGCAGCGTTTTTCTGCCGAATACCCTAATCTCATGTGGCTACATTTGAAAAGTGGAAAATCATTGTTATCTCATATAGATCCTTACAATGCACTGTATGTATCTAGTGAATGAGCATCAAACTGGCCCTGTGGGTGTATGCTGCACATCCTGCCAGTCCATTGATTTTGGGGCTACACTGAAAACAAAAGGCTGGCTTTGAGAAAGGGCCATGAACTCACATTTAAGGGTATAATTTTGCACAAGTCAGAATAGAGGAGAGACAAAACTGTCCTCCAGACAATAGCCTTCAGTATGGGGAATGCTAATTATAATGTTGGACAGCTACAGGGTCACGCTCTTTCCATTACGCTGTAATTATGCACCAGGAAGCACAGCACACAAGAGGTTAACTTCTTTCATTTGCTTTTTATTATGCTTGGGAATTTCATGCATATGCAAGGCATAATTCCATAAGAATTATATTGTTGGTTATCATTAATGGCTGCTTGTTTTGAAGCGCAATATTCCTACCTTTTAAAATTCAGCAGGATTCTAGACAGGCCTTTCCACTGTTAGGATCTTGGCTAATAAATTACTCATCAGGGTGCATAGAGTGGCTGGAGCAATATAATAGCATCACCCTTGGAAACTGTGGAACAGTATTGGTAACCACAGGAGCAAAGGGGCACTTCTTCACAAGGAGGTCTTTCATTGGTGCAGACGGTCAACCAGAGGACAAAACAAAATGTTTCAGGCTAGATATAGATTTCAAATGGGGCAGATATTTGACAGGCAGGAATCATATACATAAAGTGGACTTTGAAAAAATGTCATGCAAAAAAAAAGAAGCATCCACTGTTACCACAGGAATCTGAATATATTATATAGGACTTTATTAGCTGGGTCTCATTTCAACAGGACAAACAAGTTGGAAAGAAGCAAACCTCTGGGAACAGAAGGATGTCACTTCTATGCTGGCTTTTTCTCACTGATCATTTTGTTCTTGCTGACTGCATTTCTGGAAGGATTTCCTATACAGCGAATATCTTCCTCAGTAGCTGGCTAATAGCAGATCTCATTGCAATTCAACCTGTTTGAGACATTTCAGGTGACTCTATGTATCAAATGTCACTCGAACTCTCCAAACTCTTCTATAGTTAATTCTATACATTCCTTCAACCTGACAGGTCCTGGGAAAAAAACATTTAGTATTTTTTGTTGGGACCAGTTCTGTGAAGGAAGTGAAAGGTGTGATTTTACTTTGCACCCTTGTTTTTGGGTGAGCCCCTACATGCAGTTGTGAATTTTCTATAAAAGCAAACCAAGAGACTTTTGCAGGCAGGAAAACACCCTCTCTTGCACAGACCTATTCTGGAATAGATTTTCCCACCAGGGGTTCTTGTGTTGTAAATATCTCTCTTGTAACATGTAAGAACATGTTCACCACTACCAAATGAAAACAAAGGCAAGTGCCCTAGGACAGTTTCTGAAGTCTCTTTACAGTAGGTACATAAAGCAGAGACACACAAAGGCTCACAGCTGGGTGCTTTTGCCTTCTAGCCTAATGGACCCCTAACTTTTTGCAGCTGGACTGATAAGACGTGAGACTGTCATCAGAGCAAGGCCAGGACGTGACCTGAATTAGTATTTCTGGATCTTAAAGGCTGTCTGCACCAGAATTGCTGCAAAATGCATCACCTGCATATTATCACTTATGTACATTTTCAAAGATGTGTGACGGTGTCTCAGCTGCCAGTTCAATATCAATCTCCATAACAGCAGAACCAGTCCTGTAACCTGCACCTTCATGTGCACAACAGACTCCCTTATAGGTTTGTGCCTGTGTAATATTTACATCCTTAATATTCCTCATTATAGTCAAAGGCAACTTTCGTGCAGTTAAAAATAAGATTGCTGCTATCAAATAAGAAGTGCAGTCACTCCTTTAAAATTGAGAAGATTATCTCTGGAAAGCCTTTTCAAAAACTCTCTACTCTGTTATTAGCACCCTAAGAAAAGTTCTCTTGAAAAATGGGATAATTTTCTGAATATAAAGGACAATATAAAAAGATCCTGTTTATGAAAGTTTTAGACTAAACCAGGTTTTCTCTTATTAAGCAACAGCTCATGTTGCATGCTAGAGACTCTACATGTTTTTATGGCACTTCTACATATTAATTGTCCAATTTTATCAAAGTTGGTAATAATTTACTTATTACAAGTATGGAGGTTGGAATAATATTTTTCTTCCTATTAAGTTTATTTCCCAGGATTTTTTGACAGTTATCCTCTCATCGTTAACATTATTTCTTATCACAGACTGAACTGAATATTCACATGAAAGATCAAATCACTGTTATTTTGTCATGTCATTATTTTTCCATGTAGATTGTTAACCCATCATTTTTATCACACTTTCAGAAGTTGTTACATTTATAACATACCTGCTAGTCCAATTCATTATACAGACTAGCATTCTAGAGGAGAATTTGAAAACTTCTTTATGAAATCACACACATTATGTGAATCTGTCTCCCATTTCTTTTCCTTTAGTGCTTCCTGATATCCTGAGAGTATTTCCTTACTTCCTAATACAAATTTTTCTGGTTTTTATTTTTCAGTCATCAAAGAGCTTTGAGAAGCCTTACTACAGCTGGTGCCAGATTTAGAGATCAGAGAGGAAAGGATTATGATCTTACAACTGAAGCCTGAAATTCACAAGATGGGAAAAATGATACTCTGTTCTTTATCTTTTGGTTTTTTTCTATTTGGACCTCACACCCATTAACAGACAGACTCACGAAAATAAGAGAATAACTACTGATAGTGCTTCTAGAATACAAGAAGCACTTTTTCTTTCTTCTTTTTTTTTTTTCCTTCCCTTTGTTTTTTTCTTCCCTATATGGGTGGGGAAACTAAGGTATACAGAGTTTATAAGATTTGGCTGATAACAAATGTTCATAAAGAAGTACTATTTCTTTTATATTTTTTCTCCCAAAGCACCTGATTACCCAAATGCCCCATGTGACCTTGATATAAACCCATCAGGCTTAGTCCATCTCATGCTGCTGCAGCAGAAATTGTATGAAACCTGTGGTTATTACTTGTATCACATTGGCATTTGGAAGTATTAAGATCATTAGAAACAGCAAGAGGCCAAGAATGTGTTAAGGATCTAAATAGATGGGAAAGAAAAAGGAGAGAAAAACCTTTCAATGACAGGGAGAAGGGTTGGTGCGAAATGAAATTAATTCCCAGGAGAATGCCTAAGGAATTTTTGGCAAAATCAAGAATTCAACTTAGATGTCCTCTTTTCAAGTTCATTCTGTTGCTCTTTTCAAAGAAAAGAACAAATAAACCTAAATCTCTTGATTTTCCATCCCCAGGGTGCTATGTATAAAGCTGATCAAGGATATATTTCAGATAAGGTTTTTACACTTAAACTGGCTGGTGTAATAAATTGAGCTATGCTCATGGAGAACATAGAGGCTTAAATTCAGCTACAAATAAGATGAGATGGATTTGGGGAAAAGAAAAATATGAATGATAAAAATCTATGTAGATGGGTTTTTTTTGTCATGACTGATGTCTACACATCTTGTGTCCAGCACAACAGGACACTGGCTTATGCATTTCACAAGTAGTGGTAAAGAAATTTGAGGTGATGGCATAGTTTTACAAACCTCAAGGGAAGCACTGAATATCTGTAATTTGGACGCATGCCAGTAAAGTGAGTTTAGATGATGGAAGCCTCACTTTTAAAAGTTAAGATTTATCCAGTTATGAGAATTGAATGGCCGCTTGTTCTTACTCTGCTCCTGCCTTGGAAATCAACTGGATTTTGCCCTGTCATATTGAACAAAACAGAAGTGACCCCTGAGACTTCGTATTGAAATATGGAAATTACCTATACAAACTGAGTAATTCATGACTGGCCAAGTGGTTAATTTTGAAAATCAGTTTCAAAAATGTTGAAAAACCAAAAGTCAAACCATCCTGTGCAGCTCATCCCAAGCACAGAATTCTAGATGCAGATACAAGAGATTTTGTATATGGATCTTAATCTATAAATGTTTGATTTGGAACGAAATTTATTTCGCTTTAAATTAACAAAAAACACACCATGATTAAAAGGACCAGTGAAGATTTTTAAAATATAGCAAATGCTGTAAAAAAATGCCATAAAATTGTGAGTTAACAGTCCATTTGAAAGAAAAAAAAAAGATCAAGAAATCAAATTATGAGTGGTTTGATCTACATGTAAATGTTAAGTTCTGCCTCAGAGGAAAAGGAAAAAAACAAACTTAGTGGAAATAAAAGGGTTTTTTCAGAAACCAGTTAATGATAATTAGCAATTTGTTAATATGTCCAATAAATTATGATGATGATCTTGTAGATCACTAGCATGAAACATTATTTGAGCACCTCTCCTGTGAAGAGGTTGTTCAGCTTGGAGAAGGCTCCAGAGAGACCTTAGAATACCTTCAGGTGCCTAAAGGGGCTACAAGAGAGCTGGAGAGGAAATTTTGAAAAGGACGATAAGACAAGGGGGAAGAGCTTCAAGCTAAATAAGGACAGGTTTATGTCAGATATTAGGAAGAAATTCTTTATAGTTACTGTGGTGAGGCAGAAGCACAGGTAGCCTAGAAAAGTTGTGGAGGTCTCGTCTTTGGAAGTGTTCAAGGATGGGACTCTCAGCAACCCTGTGGCAAAGGAGTTGGAAATAAGATGATCTTTAATGTCTGTTCCAACCCAAACCATTCTGTGATTTTTGATTAAACAATAAACCTAAATTCTTGCCAAAGAAGAAAACACTTCTTTCTGAGCCATACAAAGGTGCAAAAGAGGTTTCTCAACCTGCAAAGGACACTCATTCAGAAAACATAATTCTTAACATTAAGAAGCTGCAACTTGTGCATGTGTGTTTCACTGGCATGTTCCAGTCAAGATGTCATTTGTCTTAGCAAAATGTTGTTTGGTTCAAATAACACAAAGGAAACAACTTTGAGGTTTTTTTTAAAAGAAGTTGATATTCTTGTTCAGCACCTGTACACCTTTTCTCATGTTTCTTTCTCAGGAAAGGCCACAGGCTGGCCTGATACATAACGAACAATTCCTCATAAAGAATTTCGGGATTGAATTTACAAAGGAGATGCTTGTTGCAAGATCCTACCTTTGGTCTGAGGTTGAAAGAGCAGTTAGGCTGGCAGATGCTTGAAGCTTGAGCACTTCAGTTGCTCACCCCTACCCTAAGCAGCAAGCCATAAGGTCAGTGAAGAAGTAGGCACTTCTGCAGGTCATTTTGGTTTCATGTGCCCAAAATGAGAGCAATGTTCTCAAGGGGGTAATTTCTGACTGTGTATGGAACTACTGAGCTCTGAGCAGTCCTTTCTGTGGAGATTGTGCCTGATCCAAGTGGGCTACTGCAAGCCTTTGGTGCATTGGCCAACCCCATATTCCTGTGATAAGACATATTTTCTGAACTGCTTATTAAATAAAAAAGAGATCTATCTGTGCTGCTATGGAACAGGACCTCCTCCCCATCTCAGGTGCAAGTATTTCTGCCATAAACTGCAAAGATTTAGGGTAGCTGCTGGTCACTGCAGTGCCAGCCACTGCCCAGGATGGAAGTGCCACCAGAAAACTCCCTGAAAATATGATTCACCTGCTATATGGCCCAAAGATTTTGTCTTTGTTTTGTCTCCCCAGGCCAGATACCAGGACACCCTTAAGATGATGAGGAGGACAACATCTACCTCTTAGTCTTTGTATGAAGCTAAACCAACAGGGAGATCTTGTTTCTATAATTATTGTGACTTCCAGAAACTCAGCACTGTCCTGCTGACCTTTTCTGTGCAAGGCAGTGCTGCCTGCCCAATGCAAAGCTTATAAAAATTACTTACTGCCTTTCTAAGAGTCTAAAAACCCAAAGTTTAGGCCCTCTTGTTTTCCTGATGCTACACTCTACACTTCTGGATACAAATGCTTCAAGCTGAGGAACAACATTCTGGAGTGGGTATAGCTTCAGGGATAAATTTTGGTAGAGTATTTTACTGTTGCTGGGCTAAAACCTTTCGTAATATGTGAAGGCACCATTTCCTGATGGTTGTCCAGGATTCCCATAAGGTTTTGTTTCACATATGCTGCTATCTGCATAAACAGAATCCAGCATCTTTCTTCCCTTCTCTGTAGAATGTGGAGAGACTTGAAACAGCCCTCCAAAATGTAGGATGTAAACATAATCTATCAGTGCCAGAACTTTTTGTGGGACAAGAGCTGTACCCCCACCCACTGCAGATTTGCAAGCAGCTTACTCTGCTACATTGCTACCCTTATTCTCCTCTGGAACAGCTTCCCAGTTTATTTCTCCATCACTATACTGATAGGATAGTTCCTTCCCAGTTCCCTGTTCCTTCCCAGTTTCCGGCACCTTCTGGGTGACAGTTTTATACAGTCTAGAAACTACTTGATTTCCCAGCAGTTGAGGAACATAGCTATTTGAATTGGTTATGTAAAGAAAAAAAAATTGAAAAGAAAGATTTCTGAATTATTCTCCTACCAGCCCCTGGTGAGAACTCAGCTTCTTGCACGCTGTGCTTCTGAACTTTACTCCTGTAGTCACAATATATATGTTCAGCAGTCCCCAAGCGACAGCTTCAGAAAGTGAGTCCCGGGGTCTGGTTTTGCCTTAGAGGCACAGATAACATTTGCAAGGTTTTCTTCTTTGCCAGCCACAAGCTTGATGCTTGCAAGTCCAACCTGCATCTGGGGTTTAACTCACTGAGGCTGGCATTCAGTATTTCATGTTAATGCAGAAGTAGCGTTCTAGGGTTTTAGTAGGTCAGCACAAATAAGTTAGTGCCTTGTGCATATCCTGCAAACCCCACAGGTTGTGTCAATGATCGGACAGCAATGAAAGACCCTGCCAGTGTTCCAGTTTGGTGTTTGTTGAGAAGAAAATTAAAAATCCTGCAGCATTAGACCAAGAGGAAAGTAAGGAATTATTTTGTACATAGGATTTCTGTGAGATAAGAAACTTTTTAGGCACGATACTGAGGTAATAAAGCAATTGATATTACAATAACTTTATTTTACAGAGCTGTTTGTGCATATTCTATGGCCTCACTGCTTATATTGCCTCACTTGAGTCACACAGCTTATGAAATGTGAACTCTGAAACATGTTCAAACTGCATCCCATTGCCAAACAAAGCAAAAATCTTTCCACTTTGGAATGAGCAACTTTCTGTGATCAACTGAATCTGTTTTCTCGTGAAAATTAATGTAAAATTCAGATCAATGAAGCGTGTGTGTGAAACTAAAAGAGAGTGGGTGACTGGAAATGAGAAGTGGAAGGAGGTGGATATCCTTCAGTTTCCATATCTTCACATTATAGTTAATAAAAAAAAAATATAGCCATTTCCAGCACAAGTGGAAAGCTGTGACTGTTCAGTCTACAGCGAGCTTGAATCATACAAACCAAATGGAATATCCTGTAAATTTTCTACATATCTGTTCTATGCACGCTTTCAAATAACCTTTAACAAAGGCAATGAATCACTGTTGCTGTTGTAAAAATCTCAGCGTGCTGTACTAATGTGATGCTAATGAAAAAGTATCATAAAAACAGAAGTTCTGATTGCATGAAATTCAGTATATAGATCTGGTTGTTCACCTGTATCATTTTTTCTGGGTTATTTTTTCTCATTGATTTTTAAAGAGAAGCAGGTGTGGGGTAGTAGTGATTAATTCATGCTGCAAAAACAAAAAGTTGTGTGGTTTGCTATTTCTGTAATCTCTCTTCCCCACCCTCTGAGCTCTGCCGCAGTTTGGCAGAGATTCAGCTTCTATATGAGATAGCTAACATAGGTCCTATAGTAAAGAGATGATTAAGAAAGGTGAGAAGACAAAAAAGCAGGGACACTAACTTCCTGCAGAGTTCCATTACTGAACAGCTCCCAGGAACTCCATTAGCCTGGGAAGAAAAGAGCAAAAAAGGAATGACAGGCTGCTAAATGCTCCAGTAAGTATTGGCCAGTAGGTATTACCTGCAAGGATGTCCAAGTAACTCATTGCTACATTATGTTCTGCCCATGAGGTACATATTTTCCTGCTAATTCTCAGGTATACTGGGAGAAAAAACATTCTGGGAGTAGTTCAGGCAGTGATTAATTTTGTTTTAGATCTTGGTGTGCTTCTTGTAGCTTCATCCAGCTGAGATGCATGTTGGCATCCTGCTAGGGAATTGTTAGAGGCTTGAGTAAGCACAAATGTAGATCATGCTTATCATGTTCTTGTCATGAACTGGTGTGGTTCAAGCAAATATATATCCAAGTACAGAATGCAGAACTCCCTTAATAACCGGTACATAAAAAGAAATGGCTTTTTTCTGTCATTTTTTTCTTGTCCTGGGGCAGAGGGGAGATTGACGTCCCATTAACCTGCGATTATTAAAACACGACCTGCAATCCCAATAGAGTCCTTTATTCATCTATTTTTTATTTAAGCAGCCATTGTTTTCCAGAACCTAGTCTGAGGAAGGGTGAGAAAAGCTGCAGAGGCTATAATGCTCTGAGCAAACAGGTCAGACATTTCTTTTCATTTCTACTTGGAGCTTGTGGCTTAGGTTTTCCAGACTGCTTGCTCTGGACCTCACCTTGCAAGTTTCCCAAAGAGTTTGCGAGGTTGATAGCAATGGTTGATTCGAAACACATGTCTAGTGCATATCTGTGAGTGGGGAAAGGTGGCTGCAGCCTCACTCCACAGCTGGTCTTTCTCTTTACAGAACCAGCTACAATGCTGTCAGCACGACTGCCTATATAATATACCTCTCCTTAAGTGGTTAGGGCTTTCCTTTCTGTTGTCCAACCTTTTGTTTTTGCTGAGAACATATTTCATCTTCCCACAGCCACGCTGGCAATGCTAGTAACTCTGAAAGGGGCATTGCCTTTTATATTTCAGAAGCTTTCACATTGTACAGATATTTAAGAGTCCTGAAACTATTATCGTTATATATAAGAGAAATTCTAGTAACATTATTAATGCCTGTCATTTTAAAGATAAAAGCATTTCCTCAGTCTCCTTGTGATCTGATGGAATAACTGGCATATAAAATTAATACCTTTCAATCTTTGAAACCAAGTTACATCTTACTGACCTGATTCTCCCCAGATCAACATATAGCCCCATGCTAGTGTGAATGCTTTACAGGGACCTGATTCTGCCTCTGTGGGTCTTGGTACCCCTTGCATATATGGAGAGAAAAAAAAAAAGACTTGACGATAATGTCTACATTTTCAGCATGATATAGGGAACATGCTAATTGTCACTCTCTAACCTTAAGTGTTCACATTACTGTATTACAAATGATACAGTATCTTACCAGTGCTTCTCTTTTTCATTCTGGGATGTTTGTTGTGAGCATCAAGCATATGTGAATGTCCTTGTCTAATTATGGGTGAGATACCCAGTATCATTAAAAGTATCACCATGAGGAAATGATTATTAATACACAATATCATTGTGCCACTATTATGATTCTTTTATTTTACAACCCCTATTTTCAGTGGCTTTCTTAGTAAAATTACCTTTCAGGGTAAAAATCTGGCATTTTTTCTTCTCAAATCAGAGCAAATAAACTGCTGAATAAAATCCACATTCTTATTTCAGAACAATGAAATGAAGGAAATATTATTCCTTTTTACCAAGTAACTGCATCTTTTTTCCTTTTTCCTTTTTTCTTTTTTCTTTTTCCTTTTTTCTTTTTTATTTCCATTACAGAGTCTCAAATAGAGTTTGAATGTAAAGCTCTAAACTTGGCATCTGCAGTTTTCAATGAAGATCACATGCTTTTGGATGCTTGGAAAAAATGGTTAAGCAGCTCATTACATGCACAGCATATATTATTTTTCCATGCTGCTTCATCCAGCTCAGTCCTTTGGGACACAGGGACTGCCTGAGAAATGGGCAATGCCATTGATTCCCAATGAAACCATAATGAGCAGAGAAATTCTAAGCCCCTGGGGATGTAGAAACTCAAACTTTACATCCCTCCCACATTTACAATGGCTGCACAGCTTTAAACCTCTCTTCCGTGTGAAAGCTTGGGCTTCTCTTCAGCTGAAGATAAAGAAACCTGCTTGGACTGCCTTTAATAATACAGAGTATGGGCTTAACTCAGCACTTCCCAAGCTATTTTCTCTTCCTTTTTCTTCCTCATGAACTCTGTCCCTCTCTTTGATTAGGCCAAACTTTTCTTTTTTCTTTGATTACTCAGACCAAACCCACAATATGTTGGTTATCCTGCTTCCAGCCTGGGAGCCACCTCATGTCCTTCCCTTACTGCTGTCCTGAGTGAGTTTTGCAGCCCCTTCCACTCCCGCTGTAGAGGGGACATGACCTACAGCTTGGGAATAGCTGCCATAATTAAACTGTTTAAAATAGACGAGCCTGAGAGTTTTGATTTATGGAGAAAAGCCATAAACTAAATATAGCTTCTCTAAACAATGAATAAGTTGGGATTAATAGTTTTGCAAGAATAAATGGCATGCATGTTCACCAGAACAAAGGAAATTATTGAAAAAGAATGTGGAGTAAGAAGTGAGTAGGTGAAACTAAACTGGGAAAACCTCTGACTGTAGCCGATGATCATCTTTTTGACATGACCTTGGGCAAGAAATCCTCATCCATTCCTTCACTTGCACGTGGATCAATTCCTTCTGTTTTCCTTATTTTTCTGCATTTCTTAATGCCTCCAACTCCTTTTTTTCTCACTCCGTAATCCCTCCCCTTCCTCTGTATTGCCTTTGGCTCAGGCAAGGTGAGTATGCTCTAGCTGGATGGTACAGGCAGGAGTTGTGGAGCCACCTGTGCCTGCCTCCTCCATGTGATACTGGAGTGTCTCTTCAGGCTCTCTCATGAGCTGGCAGCTGTCCTGGTGCTGTCTTCTTGATGGTCATTATGGGATGACAAAAACAGAGTGCTCTGTTGATAGATCTAAAAAGCTGGAGATTTCTTCAGGCAGGTGTTGTTGTGCGGCCTAATTTTACCAGCATTAAATACCTGGAGTTTTTTGTTTCTTTTTTTTTTTTTTTTTTTCTTTATGGCCACTAAATTGCATTGTTTTAAAACAGGAAGTTTATGTTAAAAAGCTGTGTAAAACCATTATATTCTAGCCAACACTCAAGGCTGTTCTAATCAGGTCATTTGGAAAAAAAATTACCTATAACTTTCTGTGCTGATTTTCTAGGGTCACACATGTTTCTAATTATCATTTATATTTTACTTTCCTAAAGCTGTTGACAAGCTGTTACTCTGTGTGCATGTGTGCATTTATGTGTGTCTGTGTCTGTGTTTTGGTTTGTGTGAGAGAGAGAAAAAGAGGGCAAAAAAGAGAAACGGTGCGCATGCTATGTAGGGTTCTGTCTGCAAGAGTCCAGCAGAATAAAAGGACAGAAACAACACATGCACTGATTTTAAACTGAGAGCGGCTGCATCTATGGGATGAAAAAACCCAAAGGAATTTTCTGGTGTTTGTGTCCTTTTCAGCCAGCTTCCCTTCAACTTGTCCAAAGGTCCTTCATGAATGTTTGTGCTCTCTCAGGCTGAACATCGTGTAAAACAGACTATGAGGAGACAGTGAGTGGCTTTTTGCCTTCCTTACAAATGCGAGTTGGAAAGTGAATGAAGAGATGACTCTATGACTGGGGTCAATACTGAAAGAAAAATTTTTTATAAAACCCCCAAAATATTTTTCTATATGTACTTTGAACATAAAAAATCTGCCATCAGAAGCAAAGAGAGATAATTACTTGTTTCATACCAGGTCTTACACTCAGCCCTGATAATGAGCACAAGTGTAGACCAACCTGCACTTCTTGCAGAACAATAAGAAAATATAATAATGGGCCTTGACCTCCGAGTGCTTTGGTGCTTTTATGTCTGACAGCACAGACACACAGCAGCTGTGTGGTTATGGGCAATATGTGGCAAGGGCAGTATGTCCTGACTCTGAATGGATGTGAACCCCAGGCTGGCACTTCTGGGTGCAAATGGCAATGGACAAAGACAAATGCTCTGCTTGGAGATAGTATGAGAGCCTGTCTGGAGGAACAGAGCTATGGCCACAACTTTCTGCTTCAGACACAAGGGAATACTGCGCAGGGGTGGGTATGCTGGCTACTCTATAAGGAGTGTTTGCCCATTTTCTGGGACTGCAATAGTGTCACAGCAGTCTTGGGATGAGAAAAACACAGAAAAGTACATTTGGGATATTTTGTGGGAGCTGACAATATGTGCAATGAATACTTTAAACAACAATACTGCAATCTCTTTGCACTAGAACTGTGCTTCTGATTTCATCAATTGGTTCTACTTGAAAATAAAAGGTATTGCTGCTTTGGACAACAGATCCATACATGACCTTTGGAACTGGGCCGCTAGCTTGTCTAAAAGAGAATGTTTTCACTGTATCTTCTTCAGCTGTGTGTTTAGTCCTTGATTAACAGCTGATCTATTGTGCTTCCCTGTGTAAACTCTAGTAGGTAGTCGTAAATTTAGTCATGCAATGAACTGTTAATAATTTAGAAGACTTTCTGACTTAATGTAGCCATTCACTGGGCTTTCATGGTTATTCCATTTGTACAGTAACTGGAAAATGAAAACAATCCTTGAAATCTGACACAGAGTTGTACTCATTGTTCTAGGAATGAATTTCATGTTATGATTTCTTATAGGAAGAATCTGTTTACAAAGAAGATAGGAGAGGGAAAGAGCTCTTATCTGTTAGCAGTGCTTAATGAAAGTAAAGCTATAGTTTCATGTGATAGGGAGAGAACATATATTATTTTAAGGAAGTTCATGAGGCAATTCACAATGAAAATGCAATTTCATCAATTTTTGTTGAGAATGCATTTCATGGGTTGCAAATAGATCGTGCAGCAAGAGTGCAGGCAAGTGACTGTTATAGTGAATGGCCCTGGTTCAGGAAAGCACTGAACGGGTGCTGGATGTTAAACTTGATTTTTTAGATGTCGGTTTTGAAACAAGCTACCAATATTGCACAGGCTTCCCAAGTGCGATCTGAAATGTTGCTATGACAGTTTTCCAGGATTCTTTAGTTCTTGTCTATCTGTAGGTGGATTCCAGGAACAGGCACAAACCAGCATTTATAGAAAACCAAGCTACCTAAAAACTGCTGTTAAAATGGAGCTGGCATTTTTTTTTTTTATATGTACAACTATCTGTGTGTACACACGCACAAAGGCACAGCCACAAGTATGTGTGAATCATTAACTTGCGCTTGAATTTGGTGTCTCCTGGTGCAAGACTTACCATCAGCACTGTGTGGGTCTAGGAAGGTATTTCATGCATGGAATGAATGCTTAGCACAGGTGTGCAAATGCTGTGGCACTTACCTTGTGGTCATCATTTACAGCCCTTAACCTGCTGCACTCAGGTTCAGAGTTGTGTAACATCTGCATCCTTGTGCTTGGCTATTTGACTAAACATCTTGATTTCAAACTGAAAAAGAGCAGACAGACCTATTTTCCTGAAGAGATTGTACTTAATATGGCAAAACCAAGTTGAAATACAACCAACTGTATCACAAACACACACAAAAAAATTCTTGGTCTGAAAAACTTCAAAATTGCTTCAAAAGTAAGTAAGGTACAGATCTCCAATCCAGAGCAATTAGTTCCATTTTATTAAGTAAAATAAAATCTTTATACAAATCACACATAATTTGCTTGTTTATCTTTAACAGAAAGATTTTGTTGGTGATCAAGGGGTGGGGATCAACTGCTGTTTTGGGGATTTCTGTTATGAACTAATTCACACACTCCTGATGTGGTCCACCTATGCTGTGTGTCAGACTGCACAGCTGTCATGTGCAATCAGTTCAGTACAAATCTCTGTGGGGATGTTTTGGAGGCAACTGAAATTCACCAGGGCCACCCGCATGCTTAAGGGAAATAAATCACTCTTCAAACACTTCACTCAGTGTTGTGGTTATTCACGTAAGGTGCGGTTCAGACCCAAATCAATTGCCTGCCAAGCAAAGTAAGAGCAAGTATAAGAGTACACCTTGGTGGACAGATCTCTATGTAACCTGACCAGTCTTGAGCCTGGTCTCCCTTCCAAGTTCCAAGTTCTCTGATTATCCGGGTTTGTACTCGGTTGTACCTTTGTGCACAAGCCAGGTGTGTGTGCCTTGCACAGCTGTGTCTGCCCTTGCAGCTCCTGCACCTTCTTCCTTCCCACGCCGGGTCAGCAGCAGCTTCTTATCGCTCCTGTCAACTCAAGATATATATGAGAAGAGTTACGATTTAACAAATATTTTTATAACCTGAAAGCTGTATGAGCAAACTTCTGGTCACTGCTTTAATTCTTGGGTCACAGCTTTTCTGTCATACTTATATGATGCATTGTCTTGAGTAAGTAATATCTAAGTAATAAGATGTTCCTGAGTTTATAAGGGATTTTGTTGAATATCTTCCAAGTCTTCTCTGCTCTGTTTTCTGCAGGAAAGCAGCAATGTATACCCATAAAAAAGATCATAAGATTAAAAAAAACACCAGAAAATCTGGAAAGAAATGGTTAAATTGACCTACATAATAGCAATTTTGCTGACCAGATTATTTAAAAGGCTAAAAGGCTGCAGATGTCAAATCCATATATGTACCAGTAAAAATGATCATGATAATCATAGCTTATAAAATAGAGCTGAAATGCTTCATTAGGTACTGACAGCTTCTAAACCATGTTGTCACTTTCTGAAAATGTTTCATAGCAGCATTTATTATTTTTTTCCTAGATATGGAGAGAAAGAAATAGAGAATTGCACTGTGAAGCATGGATGAGGTGAAAGAAAATCAAAAAGGTCTCTCTTTGAGCCAATGGTGAGATCATCATTCCCTTTCAGCAAAGCAGGACAATGTATTAAATAAAACTGCTCTTAACCTGTTGGACACTTTAATCCCTTGGGTTTCTTGTAGTTATTCTATTGAAAAGGAAGCTTAAGAAGTACAGATTTCAACAGCTTTTCAAATGCCTGTATCTCCAAGTAAGGAGAAGTAAAATTCAAAGGTAAAGTGAATTCACTGCTACATTAATATTACAATAACTTCCATTAGGAAATTTTTCTTTTTAAAAATTGTTGAATTGGCTTTTTAATTTTTTAAAAAATTGGTTTTTTGAAGAATTTTTTTCTCCAATATAGTTTACCTGTTAGTTTTAAAGATACAGAATAATCTGTATTTCTTCCATGTAAAGACCCATTTCATCTTTAAAGGGATAATTCTTAGAAAGAGAGGAATATTTCACTCAGGAAAAAGAGGCATATGCCTCTGGGAAAAATATGCTCTTGTGCAGTAGAAAGAAATTATATGCGCCTAAGGACCCCATTCAAAATGCATTTTAATTGATATTTTAGTAATGATTGGGCCTACTTCTACATGCTTTAACAATGCTGCCTTTCATGGAAACTCCTTAAAATTGATTTCCAGGCTGAGTCTACAGATATGCAGTACCCAAGAATATCCACCAAACTGACCTCTGAAGTCCCTCCAGCAGGGGATTTTCTCAGCATGATCAACTTTTCGAGTAAGTGTAAAAGCCTGGTGAAAGTGGTCTACCTAATAATTTTCCATCATGTAACCACCAAAATAATTCACCCTGTAATATAGAAAAATCACATGTCTTCTCTGGATTACACCCCTTTTACTGTTGCATAAGGATTTATAGGGATTCATCATCCTCTGTGTACTTTGTGATCACCACAGCATTACTCTGCCCTGGAAAGCAAGCAGTGAGTGAGATACAGATGTACCATACTGGGATATATGTAGCACTCCTCGTCCAGATAGAGAGGGTGGCAGGGAGGCTTCAGCTATGTTTGCACCAGAAATAATTAGACTGGGCCCAATGCTAGCTATAAGAATAAAGTTAATTACCTGTGATGTGGTCAGGGGTCATGTAAAAGCCAGATGAGATCATCTTATATTTTAAGCTATTAAATGAAAAAGAGGAGAACATTTACTTATTAAGTTCATTTCCTAATCATTCTTATAAGTTTTTAATGAGTGACAAACTGACTCTGGATACAAATTTATGATTTCCCAAAATAACAATTTGATTGGTTTGAGTGATGTCTTGCATCAAGTAATCACAGTTAATTTTGCTTCTGAAGCAATTCGACTGCCAGTCTATCACATCTTCCATGTGCGCAGCTGTATTTCCATGACTGTGTCCCTGAGCTTGGTCTGGTGTAGCCCACAGAGCCCAGAAAGAGTTTCTTCTCCAATCTTCCTTCCTGTCCTCTGCCTGGAACCAGCTTACAGATACCTGTCTGCTCATTTGGCTATTTTCTTCTCTTTATCTGAGCTTCCTTGTGCTACTACCAGTGACTTCCAGCCACATCGAAACCTCAGTTCCTTAGCAGGACGGGAAAGTAGAAATAAATAAATTGTGAACAGTAACCAGTGATGACTGCGGGATGAATTTTTTCCTCACCACCATCTCTATTAAATAATTAAACAAATATTGGGACACTCTCCCTAGCCGCTGTCCTGATGGAATGGATGATAGAAAAGAGGGAAGTGGAAAATGGGCTGCTCCTGGCTGAGTGAGGTTAATCCAAAGGGAGTTCATCTATTTTTCTGCACTTCCTTACGTAAATGCGTCTTTAGCAAAAAAAGGAGCATTAACATACATCTTGTCTTGTACCTGGAAGTATTGAAGTCACAGTTTTCCCCTTTGATGCCAAACCCAGGCCTGTGAACCACTGTTACACACCTAAATAAATATGGTTTGCTTTGTCAGGAGCTACCTTAAGAGGGGGAGGTGTTTAGCATTTCAGATAAGGTACTCGCATCAAGTTCTCCTATGCAAACAATTCCCTCTCAATCACTTTGAGTCTAACTCTATGCATGTGTGGATGAAGCCCGTGCCAAACAGGGAGGCAAAGATGAAAGAGTGACAGCAGTATTGTTAGCGAATGAACCTATTACAAAGGAAAAGTCAAGTCATAAACCACTCTGTAACAATGGAAGAGGGCTGGCTTAGAAATGTGGATAGTGTTGGCTGACTCGCAGCACAAAACCAGGCAACTGCTAACCAGATGTGTTCAGCTGTATGCGAGCTACCCCTGCTCTGTGCATGGCCTGTCGCATACCCCAACTGTATTGTTCGGAGTGAGCTGTGAGAAGCAGAAGGGAAGGCCAGAGCACAGTATAAAACAAATTTTACTGTTTGTTTTATATCCTCCCACTCCTCATTTGCCTCATCCTACACCCTGGGGCTGCATACTGATGAGAAAATTCTTGGTTCAGACCTAGGCAGTTATTTTTGGTTATTAAGGTTGGAGCTGGCTGCCCAGCCTACACCTCCTAACTTGCCAGAGTTGCATGGGGCTGCTGGTTTTGCATTGTCAGCATTTAGGGGTACGTTGAAAAAAATATTCTGAAAGAAAAAATATGCACACACAGATACATATGTGCATGCAGACAAATGTAGGTACAGACAAATGTACATAGCTTTCTATACTGTATGTTGAATTAAGTGAAAGGAACTGCCTTTTGCCAGGATTCACAGGTCTGTAATTTCCAGCTCTTATGAACAACATGTGTAAAAAGAAAGGAAAGTATCGCATGATGAATTAAGAGACCATGCTGTTAAGAGAAGAGTTTGCAACAGGAGGGGCATGGGGATAAATGGTATCACAGGAGAATATATGTGTTCCACCTGGAAAGTGAATCACAGAATCAATCAGGTTGGAGAAGAACACTGAGATCAAGCCCAGCCTATGACCTATCACCACAGTGTAAACCAGACCATAGCCCTAAGTGCAGTGCCCATCTTTCCTTAAACACCTCCATGAATGGTGACTCCACTGCCTCCTTGGGTAGTCCGTTCCAATGACTAACCACCCTTCCTGTGAAGAATTTCTCCCTGATGTCCAACCTAAACCTTCTCATGCCTTCTGTGATGTCTTCTGTAATTTAATTAAAAAAAAAAAAAATAGGGAAGTAACCTGGGATGAAATGATCTAAACATGAGCTTTCTCCTAATTGTTTCTCAAATGACAAAATTTCGAGAAAACTCCAATCAATAAATGGGGCACTCAACTTCCCTTCCAGACAATCTGCTCAACTTCCTTTCCTATAGGCAAAAGTAAACCATTTCCCTGGCACAGTTCTGCTCAACATCTTTGCATTCCTTAGGTGAGCTCTGACTGAGACACTCTCCCTACTGCCATCACAGTATCACTCATGCTCCAGCTGAGAGTCAATCTGAGTTTTAGGCATATGCTTGTCACTGTTCTTCCCTCGTGGCAGGGAGAAGGGTGAGGAGCAGGTACACTATGTTGACAGACCATTTGGCCATAATACTTTGGTCTTTCTTCCTCTCCAGATTTATGCCATAGGGGTTGGGTGGTTATGACCAATGAGACAAGTAGTACAGCAGAGAGAGCTATGACATTGTGTGACATTTCATAGTTATTCCATTTACCAGTCTTCTGGACCTTGATATGATATTCAGATAATTTCCTTGAGAAAAACTGGGCCACAAGCTTCCAGATTGTTAGGTCCTTTCTTTTTATCAGAGATGATTGCTGCACGCACCCTGGGCTTGGAGGCAGAGCATGTGGCTGTGTTAGGAAGTTAACAAAGCTGGCTGGTAGTGAGCTCAAGCAAAAAAATGTGCTAATCTCTTGCTATAACTCATGCTGTGATTTGTTTTAGGTAACTCTTCTCAGGAAAACCTTGTTGAAGGCTCATTGCTATTGCCAACTGCCTTCTACAGTCAAGGAACAACTGTGTTACTTCTAAAATTGCAGTCTGCCTTGCAAGCCTGGATGCTGGCAGGAACACCGTCTTTTAGATATCTTGCTTTAGGAAGTCCTGTGGTGGCCAAGATGCTCATGCTGGTGTTTTCTGTGCCCCCCAGATAAGAAGCATGCCGAGAATGCCCATGTTGGCAGCTGAGCATTAAGATTGTCATGGTTCAGGCATCTTGCTGATTTCCTTTCAAAATTTTCTGTGCTACATACCCAAAGATCTTCCGTACTGGGGTGTGTCATTCACTTCATATCACAGTACATGAAGCAGAAGGCATCTCCATTTGCCCAGGAGCTATAATGTATGACAGCTGTAACAGCAGCTGAGGCTCTGTCCTTCCAGCTGTAGGAAAATGGCCTCAAAAAAGGTCAGCAAATTTGTATGGAGATGTCATTGTGATGCTCATCCCTTCATGTAGCAGAGGAGGGTTTTTTTGCTCAACATTTTGAAGCTAGAATTTGGTTGTTCACTCTGAAGAAATTCTGCCCTGATGGTCAGTGTACTGCAAGGGCCATGGGAAGGGAAGCAGTTAGCCCCTTGGAAATGACCACAACCATCCAAAAAGGCTGGTTCTGAGCTGGGAACACATATGTGGATGATGGGGCCAGTGCAATGGGTTGGATATTTAGAAGCCTCCAAAGTACCAGACTCTGGAGTGGATGTCTGCAAAGAAATTCCATACTTTCCCTATTTGACTCCGACCTGTAGTAGTCTCTGACTGCCCAGAGCAATCCTGAAAACACTCGCATGCCTGTAAACACCAGCAAACCAAGTACACTAAATCTGTGCATGGCTATTTTTGGTAAGCTAAAGGAAAAATAGCAGCTTGCACTGGGAAAGCCTGGGAGTCTGCCAAGGCCATGATGTAAAGCTTTCCAAGTGAATACTATGGCTGAATCAGTAAAAGCATGTCTGAGTCAGGATCTGCTGTAAGACCTTGCCTTCTGAAATTCAATCCCTCTTTTCTCACAGAGAGGTAATATTTCACACTGTTTAACCCCTTTTTCTCAACAGAGGAGTGAGCATTACAATTGCATGATTCAAAAGCTATATTTAATTTAGGAGGAAATGCTTTGTTTATTATTCAATATTCGTCTGTTAACAATGAAGCCAGAATCTACTAATGAAGCCAGAAGTTCCCAATGGAGGAATAATCAAAACCACTGTTATTTTGCTCGACTTTTTATTTTTAAATCACATCAGTGTATTCTTGCACAACAGTCATATTCAAATAGATGCTAGCTCAGAAAAAGCCACAACTTTAAAAAATAGATTTCCATATTTCACCTTCAAGTTTTCCTTTGTATTCATCCCCTTTAAACTAGCCTTGTGGTTGATTTTCTTCTGTAAGATGTAGATAGGGATTTTAACAGAGCTACCCTTGAAAAAGAAGGAATTCAGCAGCAAAGATCACATTACTGGAACAGGAATGATTTTCCTGGCCTTCTCCCTAGCATCTCTTCAATAAAGGTGATATCAGGAAACGACCTGATTTTGGAAATTTTGGAAGTTTTAGGGAACAAAAACAATATCTAAAATTCAAAATCTTTTCTTAGTGAAAGTGATTTGCAGATTCTTAGTACCTCTCTGGGAGAAGGTTTATTAATAAAGGGATGGTTAGTAATAATAAACTATCTGAATTACACAGTAAGTCTGTTTAAGGAATGTCAAACTCTCTCAGTGGACATCGTGATACTGGGAAAAAATGAACAATATAATCTTCTCTGCAAATAAAGAGAGATTTGGGGCTAATGCTAAAAAACCTCTGCGTGTACATTTTATGTGTCTAAACAACTCATCTGACCACATGCAACATGCTTAACTCACCAAAGAAATGGCAACAAAACAGGTTTTTTTGTTACTGTGATCTAGATGGGCTTCTTGATCCCAGTTCTGGTGCTGATCATCTAGGAGCTAAATCAATGTATTGAAAAAATATGAAATTCAAATATTAATAGTTGCAGAAAATTAGGAAACTGATTAAAGACTTTGCAGTCCTGCAACAGAAAACTCATCTCTAAGGTGTCCACACCAACCACTGTGATGTTTTGAAATGCACTTGCCTCAAAATTTTTATTAGTCTTGTGATTCCTGCATTGCAGGTCATAACAAAATTGACTGTCCTATATACCCAAATAGAGACATGGACATGAGGAGGTATGAAAAAGTTTTTCTATCTTTGTGGAATGGTGTTTTTAGATTAAGCTGACTAAAGATTGCAGGTTCCATTAAGGTACCTCTTCAAATTACTGCTGTCATTACAGAACAGCTGTGATTATTTTGTCAGCTATATATGTGAGATTTTCTAGGCTAGTAGAAAAGTCTTTGGAACTCAAAGTCCTTTCAGGTGTTTCATGACAGCTATCTGGGAGACCTCAGTAGGTTGAACGCTGGCTCTACTTTGGAAGAAACTACATAATGACAATAATCTAAAAATCACAAAACATTGAAGGTACGTTAGTGCATGGACATTTGGTGCTTCCAAAACTGCTGTCTGAAGTGCCTGTGTGTGGTGCTGACTCCTTGGTGGATCATAGAGAGATCACAGCAAAAAGCTGGAGAAAGCAATTTCTTTTTTAACTTGTCTTCAATTGTAATAGTTAACTTCATTTCTAAAGGGAACTTCTGTAGCTTCCCAGGAGAAATCTTTGGCAAAGAATGTAAATATGAAAAGATGTTTTGGTAAGGTGCTTTTCTTGATCAATGAAAGGGTTTGTCTTTGTTGTTTATTTCTTGGACTGACTGTGCTAGAGAGACATGGACACAGTCACACAGACGTATGACATCCAGCTGAAAGGCTGGAGAGAGAAAAGATTTGCCCTCTGTTTTCTTCTTGATAATAAAGCCTTCTGATCTCAATCTGTGAGCATGAGTAGTTCTGGGGAAGGGCCCTGGAAATAGGGCCACATAATTTCTACACCTGTGTTCCTGTCCTTTCTGCACTCCTGCCTGCTATAGAGGTGTATGGGACAGGGATGCAGTGCCTGCTCCCCCACCATCTCCTCCTGCAATTTTCTGACTGACTTGTCACTTAAAGACAGTGTTTAAGCCAGGGAAATGGTGTGAGTTTCGGTTTTCATTAAAGATGTGAAGTGAAATAAAATTGCATTGTGCTAAGTTACTGCCTCCCATGACAGCTGATTATTCCCTTCGGTGGTCTTTCTGACACCTCTCTTGCAGAGGCCACTTTAATCTTTGGGGCATTTTACCCATATTTTACTTTCCTCAGGCACTGGAGAGCTCTCCCATGCTTACCCTCCTGCCATTTTTTGCATTTGAGGCTACACTTTTGACCCAAGCAGCTCATTGTTTGTTGCTCCTCCATGAATCTGCCTTATGGCTTTTCACTGGGGGACTGGCACTGATACCTATTTCCTTCCAGCAGCATCCTGTTCGATTAGTGCTCTATGATAGGTTGCAGTCCCTACTCAGCAACAGCTGAAGAGTTGAAACATAACCCTGATTTTTGCTCAGTAGCCCTATGGAGGCTTCTCCATCAAGATCCGAATCTCTGGTGAACAACTAAATCTCATTCCCTGCTTATTTGCATTTTATGTACAGCATCTTACTTTGCATTCATCTATATGATATACAGGCAACTCCTTTCAGAGAAATTTTCTTGATGTCATTAGCCACACTGGTAACTTGCTAAATGAACAGCAAAAGGGTTTAGCAGGATTCAAATAACAATTAGATAATTATGTCTACAAGAATAACATGACATTTTGTAGCTAGACAAGGGAACAGAAAAATGGTGCCAGTGATATTAGCAGAAGCACATTTTAGATGAATATCCAGAAGTTTAAGAGGTTCTCTAAATCCATTGAAGTTCCTTTTTCTGCCCGCAGAATCCTGTAATCATTTGCTATTCCTTGTTCTCAATGTTTCTCGCTTTTCCAAAAGTTCAAGGCCCTCCAGGACATGTCTGCTACTACTCTGTCCTGCAGCTGCTCTCCTTTCTCAGCTAAACCCTCTAGTACCCTCAGCTGCAGTTTTGAGAGATATCAGAGGATAGGTTGGAAGAATATTCAGCTCTTACCAAAGCTCAAAGTGATCTCAAACTTGTTGCCTCGTGCTTGGCAAATGGGATTTCTGTGGTAGTCATTACCAGCTTGCTTAAAGTAAATTCAGTGGAAAGCCGCACAAGACATCAGAGCCAGGCACTCCTTTTCAAGCTGACTTTAAATGGCATTACAAGGAGGGCAGAGCTGCTTGTAATGAAGTGCTAGCAGTCTGCAGTGGAGTTGTACCCACAAAACTGTTTGTGACAAACTCCTTAGCAAAGTCATGGAATCATAGAATCATCTAGGTTGGAAAAGACCTCTAAGACCGTCAAGTCCAAACATTAACACAGCACTTTCAAGCCCATCACTGAACCATGTTCTTAAGCACACCTTTTTGAAGGCTTTCCGGGGATGGTGCCTCCACCACTGCCCTGGGCATCCTGTGCCAGGACTTGCTCACTGTTTTGATGAGGAAATTTTTCCTAAAACCCAGATGAAACTTTGCCTGCCTCTGCCTGAGATTATTTCTTCTTGTTCTATCACTTGCAACCTGGTTATGCCTTAGGATTTTAGCTTTTATGTTTTTGATATCCCGTAACTTTTTTGTATAATTCTAGAAATTCCATATAGCCTGTTAGCTAATGTTGTCCCATTTTTGGTCAGTGAAAACAAATCCGCTTTAGGCCTGAAACTCAAGGATACCTTACTGTCTCAGGCCCCGAGAAATGTAAACAACTTGTAAACAAGTGGGTTATGGGGGGAGAAAACTTGGGGTAAATGCCTTCATTACCTGAAGCTGTAAGTGGAGAATTAACCCCAATACGCAAATGGACCAAACATAAAAGTATGAGAAACTTGTGACCCATTGTCCAATTTGGGTGTAGTCACAGAGGACTTTAACTGCCCAAAGTGTACCTGAAGGCCCTTCAATAAATATACTCACTTTTATTTTCTTAATTTTGTCTGGCGTCTGTTTTCAGGTAGTCCCAAGGCAACACTGGGAGCCGAGCCANCCTGAAGCTGTAAGTGGAGAATTAACCCCAATACGCAAATGGACCAAACATAAAAGTATGAGAAACTTGTGACCCATTGTCCAATTTGGGTGTAGTCACAGAGGACTTTAACTGCCCAAAGTGTACCTGAAGGCCCTTCAATAAATATACTCACTTTTATTTTCTTAATTTTGTCTGGCGTCTGTTTTCAGGTAGTCCCAAGGCAACACTGGGAGCCGAGCCAACTTCCACCTGGCTACAGCCTCCTTTCAGGTAGTTGTAGAGAGTGAGAAGTTTCCCCTGAGCTTCTTTTTCTCCAGGCTGAATAACCCCCAGCAGTTCCTTCAGCAGTTCCCCATAGAACCTATGCTCCAGATTCTTCTCCAGTCTCATGTTAGTGCTTGCCCATCTGTGCAACTTAGCCATTGGACCTACACGTGGCTTTATTCAAAAGGAAACAAAGCAGTTTATTCCTCAAGTGGGAAGCTACTGCAAACTCTACGTGATTTTTAGAAACAGATAGATAAAAGATATGTGAATTCACTGTGAGGAGGTTGACTCTTCATCACATGACTATCTGATGACGAATTCTGAGTGTTCATCATATTTTGGTTAAAAATTCCATAAAAAGATTTAAGCTTATTATTGTAAAATAGCTGAAAGATATTTTTAAATTGATAAGCCTGTTTCCAAGTTCATGTGGATCCCTCAAGGAGACCTCTTCATCACCAACCTGTTCTTGGAATTTAAGAATTTAATTTGCTTGAAATAATGGGGGTAATGACAGCCTGTGCACTGTAATACTTATGTGTGCAATTGTGCAAGTAACAGCACCAAGATCACCATGAAACATCCATAATGCAGCTTTGTGGACAGGGACAAAGGAATGAAGATCTGAACAGATGGTAAAGCATCCACCTTTGGCACTTTTCACTGGTGGAGATAAGGGACCAGATTTTTGTAAAGATATTTAATCAGTCAAGACAGGAATCATTTCCAAGGCAGAATTTCAGAAACATTTGACAAAGAGCTCTTCAAAATCTCCCGAGAAGTTTGAATTCATATAAATATACATAAATATTTTAAAATACTGTGTATATGGCTAAAGAAGTTGTCTCCCATTACAACAGTTTTTCTGGTTGGACCAGAATAATAAACAGGAGATACTTCTTTAAAGGTTTCTTGTCGCCCATCTGCTGCAGTGTAACCCATGTGATAGAAAAAGTTGCCAAGTCAGATTCTTCCTCATCTAAGTATTTTGAAAGAAAATTCTGAACTGCTAGTATATGCTCAGGAAGGAAAAGGGGATGAAAATAATACCTCCTGAAATAATATCTCTTCTATTTCTTTTCGGGGAAACACAAGTATGGATCAGATCTGTCTCCAGCAGAAGGAATAAAACCAATTAATATACATCTCTACTTATAATATGGAGCCTTGGTGCTACAGAGAGCTAGAAGTACAGCAGAAAAATTAGCATAATCTATACAGGCTTGTCTTTCTGACTGTTTATCACATCACACTGCACAGATTACATTATAAAATAAAACTCTTCTTTTACCTTTTTGGAAGCAGTAAAAATCTAATCAAGTGTTCCTATAATTTATTCTGTCTGCTGCCAATCTTACCTGGCTATAGAACTTCCTCTAGCAACAGGTAATGATGGGTTTGTGACACAATAACTGTGTCCTAATAATGTGCAGACAAACAGACCAAATCTCTTGCTGTTACTATGACACTTAATATGACTGACCACATTCTGGAGGATTCTCCAAAACTGAACAAATTAACAGTGATGACAAAATATTGCTTTACTTAATTTTTGACCAGAGAACAGGAAAGAAAATGAGAATAAAGGTGTTTGTTGCAGTATTGAGAAAATTCGGACTTCTTTTTCTCTTTCATTTTCCTTAATGATTAAACTTTCATTTATTTTATGATCCTCTGCATAGATGTATAATATTGTGCCAATGTATGTATGACTTCTCCACTCAGTCTGAAATCTCACTGAATTACAGCACGGTTTCTTGGCATGAAGTTCGTATCTTCCACTACAATTTTGTGAAAAAGAGTGTCTTCCATCTTACTGTACTGCTGCCAAAGTCACAAATCAAGCAGTATGCAAGGTGCTCCAAGATTATGAAACTGTAACTACTGTAAGAAGGAGAGAAAATATCTAGGGCTAAGTTTCTTAAATGATTGGTTTTAAGTTTCCCTCTTCATTCAGGACATTTTCATAATTTCTTTGTTCTATGATGCATGCTAAAAAGACATTTATGCTTAAAAAATTTAATCATAATGTCTGACATATTTTAAAAGCTCCTGAAGCTGCAGTCTTAAACACCAAACCAAACAGTTCACTGTGAACAATAATCTTGTAAACTGCCAATGCTGCTACTGATACCCAAACCTTAACAAAATATAATAGCATAGTTTTAAATTCTGTTAAAGAACTTTCTTCCATCTGAGCAATGTTAGTTAAAGGTTAGACAGCTGAAAGTGTGATAAATGTGTCTTTGTTATAGGCAGTCACATCAAAGGAATCTCACACAGGACTGAACATCTGCAAGTGCTGTAGCAAATATCATTCATCTGACAGACCAACTAATTTGCTGCAGTTATTCCAGGAAGATTTTACATCCAGATAGATGAAGTTTCTGTATAAAATGTAATTTACTGCTGAAATGCCCTAGGAGGAAACTTCACAATTCAGTCGTGCCTATTGAGCCTTTGCCAAATTCCTCCTTAAATAATCGGGCCAAATCTCCATCTGGTGTAAATTAGCACACCTCCACTGATGTCAGTGGAATGATTACAATTTACACCAGCAGAGAGTGTAGGCATCTGTGTTTATTCATGCAAAATAAATGATTTCACAGAATGATTATGAAACAATTAAGCCTGGCATTTACTGGCATTATATAACTACATGTCATCCTCTGTACCTGCAAATACAGCCAGTTACATACACAGAGTACTCAAGCTGAATATTGGGCTGAATTCACAGCAGATAACTAAAGCACAAGTGACACAATTCCCTGCTGAAATGAAATTTAATGAGGATGACGGAGAGAAATAATTCTGCAGTGTACCTTTCTCTGCTCTTGATTTAATACTTGGTGTGAAGTTACAGCAAATTAGTCAATTGATTGTGTATCTTTCCACATTTTTTTCATTAATGGTGAATGTTGAACGAGTTAATTCTTACAGATAGGGCACTGTAGAACTGCTTTTAGACAGTGCAGAGAGATGGACTCTCTCTTCCCTGAAGCCTTGTTAAACTAATAGTCTGTAACATTCATGTTTTAACTTTAAATAGCATTTTATCATCTACTGTCTCTGCATTTACACTTCAATTGTAAAGTATAGAATTATATTAAATTTGTGTACAGGACTCCTTCTTTGAAAATCTCAGCGGGCTTTGGCTCTTCATGTGTGTGACTGTGATTCAGCATGGCAGGGGTTAGCTCTTAGATGCCACTGTTCTCCAGGGAGCTGGTAGTGATGATTAAGTTCAGAATCCCAGCCCTGATAATTAGCTCAGAGATTCTGTATCTGGATATGTGCTGTGGAAAAAAAAAAAAAAAAAAAAAAAAACAAAAAAAGAGGGANAGAGCAGTTAGCCCTAAGGATCTGGCTAACCAGCTGCCTCAGATTTTACACCTGCCAGCAGCTGTTTGGACAAAATAATTATTTCCTATATGGAATGGGCATATTTATTGTCTCCTCCTTGATTTTCTGTTTTAATAGGCTGCTTTTTGAAAAACAAAAAAAGAAGAGAGAAATGGAGGAGAGGGAGAAAGAAATGTAAGAAGAAAGATAGGAAGAAATGAAGAAAGAAAGGAAAGAAACAAGGAAAAAAGAAGGGAAAGAAGAGAGGCAGAAAGAAGAAAAACAGTTTTCAGCTATGTTAATCAGTTTANCAGTTTAAAATATATTTCCCCCAAAATGGTGAATTAAGCTCCACTGAAAGCTACAGAGTTGCTCTGGTGTAGATAAGAAAAGAGTCAATACTTTTTGTGCAGCATTTTTCTACTGTGTCTAAATCTGAAGGATGGTTTTCTCAGTGCAGGTCATTTTTCCACCTCTGTTTTTTTTCATATATCATTATTGTTTTTGAATGGGGTAAGAAATCCAACCTGCTGTACTTAGAGCAAACTAGACTTCTACTGGAGCATTTTATATTTATTTATAGATGTGGAAAAAGCAGCAATAACATCTTGAATGTTAGCAAGAAAATAATTTTCCTACAGGTGAACTGGATTTACAGATGAGTTCTATTATTTGGGTATGGACTGCAGATTAAGGGTAACATGTATGGCTGACACCCCTTTATCTGTGATAGGCACTCATTTTAAATGATCAGTGGAACATTTTCTTAAATAACAGGTATTGTGTTTCCATGCCAGCACTAGATGTACTCAAGCCTACTATATCATTCTTGAGATTTTTAAGTTTAGAAGGTATTATGAAAGTCCAGTTAAAAAGTGCTGGTTTTAGAGAGGGCAACAGAACACTTTTGTCCTGTAATGCTTTCCTCCAACCTAAGTACATATTTTCCCATTAAATTTATTTGTGGATTCCTTCAAACTCCTGGAATAAAGTTTTTTGTTGAAAAGTTTATTCTAAACATGAATTTTACAGCTCAGGAGTCAATAGAGATGGCTCAGTTACTCAGATGAGCCTACAGAAGAAAAGTCTAACACATGGACCTGGCTGCCAATAGGTGGATATGCAATTATCTAAGTTTTGGCAGCCAAAAAACTATATCAGGGAAAAAATAGTAATCTAACGTTTGGACCTGCCTAGAAAAAAATTGTGTTGCAAATATTCACTGTGAAATAGGATTCTGAAGTGTCCATACAGCATCTTATAGGTATGTCTGGCCTCTTTTGCAGCTACTGCAGAGGCCAAAGAGGTCAAAGGGCTCTAGTACTTTAAATACTGCTTGGGGGTTTTTTTGGAATATTTTCTACAAATATGCCAATGGCCCAGTTAAAGCATGTGTTTTCTACCCTCTCTTCTAGACCTCATTCCAAAATAATAGAAGTGCCGATGTAAAAAGACATTTTGACAGCTGATTACAACATAAGCAGTGATGGTGGTTGCATCATTAGCGTAAGTATTTTTGAGCACGAGACATCTGACATTATTCTTCAAGAACTAGGTCATTCTGACATACATACTGCAAAGTGTGTAAATAGTCAGGAGCAGCTGTTGGTTTGTAAAAACCCCACAAAACCCCCACACAACCCCAAAACCTAAAGAAGAAGCCACATAGTGCAAATAGACCACAAGCTTCTTTGAAGCAAGATATATAATTCAGGTTGGAGGCACTCTGGGGGAAAATTTCAGATGTGCCACACCTCCAAAACAAACCATGTCCTGTCCCAAACACTGTAGTGGATTAAAGTGTATGCGGGCCTATTTCCTGCTTTTGTAGCTTTAAAGTCACAAAAGTGCATTCACTTAAGCTAATGACATTCACTTGTCATTTAGCAAGAGGCATGAAATATGAGAATAGTTCAACAAAACTCGAATAATGGTGAATTATTCGAGAACAAAATCATGGAGGCTCTTCTCATTGTAAAAATATGGAAGATCTAATAAAATCCTGTTAAAGCCACAAGTGAGAACAGTCAGATTTAGTGTGTTGCACATTCTGAGGACCAAAGAATGACACTGCCTTGTGATGCTCAGTTTCCTAAGGCTTCTCGTTTACCCTGCCTGAATTCTGCAAGCAGAAAAACAATTGGTTCTGATTACGAAAACAACAAATATGCAGGACTTACATTCAATTCATACAACTGAGACCATAATTTGGTCCTTGACATTTAAAAGGCCACAAGCCTCTCATTTTTCCTTGCTAAAATCTGTGTTCTTTTAAATAGTGTGAAACATATATCCATAGATTTTAATGAGGAAAGGCACCATATAAATTCTGAGAAATCATTTCAATACATTTAAATTAATTTCTGGAACAAAGAGAGTTTTTCTGGATCTAGCTTTCACAATAATATGGATAATTAATCTTTCATTCCAAAAATTTCTCTGGGGAGAGTGGAAAATGGTTTTCAGTTGTTACTGAACATCAATCTTAAATGACTCTAAAGACTGTGCCTTTATTGTCATGCAACATGTTATATATTCTTAATCTGTTGAATGGGACATTGCGAGCCATATCTTAAAAGAAATAATGCAAATATCTCTATTCAAAACAAAGGAATTAGTGATTTTTTCTCAGTTCTTTTTAATTCTCATAATACTAGATTCTTTATATTAATTTTATATGAGAGATGTATTAAGAAAAAATTCTTAATTCAAAATATTTTCCTTCTAACCCTGTAATCACACAACTCTCTTTGCCCAGAGGGAAAGTTCTAGAACCTAATTTGATTTCTTTCCTTTCTTTTCATTTCATGATGTAATTTAGATTTTATTCTGAATCATATCACATTTGAGGCTGAAGAAAAGAGAACTAATCTACTTTTGCTTATTTTGCTAATATCTGTTAAAATTAAAATTGAGTATCACCCAACACGAAGAAGGGTGTCTGGGAAAATAGAAATAACAAATACTTAAAATTATAACTCCTTTATTAATCCACAGGCAGCATAGGTGAAACAGAAAACACGTTTTTCTCTCTCCTTGGCTGGATCTGGCTAGAAAAGTCTGGTTCTTTGTGTTTCAACAGAAACATGGCCACAAAAAGGCATGATGAAGACACTGCTGAGTGCTGGAGGAATTTGAGGGGGAAAAATGGGAAAGAGGGATAAAAACCAAAAAGTTCTCCAAAACACCAGCCTACTTTTCTCTGCAGCTTCAGAACTTTGTTATATTTTGAACTCAGCTGCAATCATGAGAAAAAAAAAAAAAGACAAAGAGGAGAGATAGAGAAAGAAGAAGGAAAAGGGAAAGGGAAAGGGAAAGGGAAAGGGAAAGGGAAAGGGAAAGGGAAAGGGAAAGGGAAAGGGAGAAAATACATGGAATCTATTCAAAACACAGGTAGAAAATAAAATAAAAGGAGTCTTTGGGATATGTGGAAGTACCATCAACAATGTGGATAGTATTAGAAGGAAACACAACTCCTCCAAAATATAGCAGACCTGACCCTTTGGAAAGGCTGTGTCATACCTCAAGGCTAGATGACCTAAACTTTCCTGAGAAACTATAATTTTCTGTGTCAGACTTTCCTGCAAGGTACATTCTTCTAAATTAAACATTGTGATACCATAGAAAGATCTGGTAGAAACCTGAGTATAGAAATATATTTCTCCATGTCAGCAAAGGCTGACAGATCAATAACTGATACTGTGTCTGCTGGAAGGAGCCTTGGAGCATTGTTACTGCATCGTGAGTGGTTCTCTCAGAGTCACAAACAATAGAGCAGTGATGGAGGTAAAGGAGAACAGAAACACTAAGCAGAATAAAGTCTAGCAGAACATTTCCTGCATAGGACTGAAGCTCATACATAAGTGGAAATGCTTCTGCATGTTGCTACAATACTTTACTTATTTTTCTTGACATTTTTGTGCCCTGGTTGGCCCCTTTTTCCATCCCCCTTAAGTCTCAGTAACATGGAAGAGATGCTTTCTGACAGACAAAAGATAATCTTACACTTGACTTCCAATATCAAGGCATTTTAACTGGCGCACTTTATATTGAATAATTCATGGATATTCAAGCTTTACTTCACTTCACAAAGAAAGTGCTTTCTCCTAGCAGTGACTAGATATGAGCAGCTAATACATTATTTAAAGAGATTAAGTATAAGCAACTGGTATGGGCCCTTCAGAGCTCTTTTTATTCCCTTTCCTCATGTTATCTCCTGCCACTTCTCTACCTAGTACAGATTTTAGATTTATTTTACAATATTAAAATCTTTTTAAAACAGATATCTATCTTAAACCCTCACCATTTCCAGTGTTGCAATGTCCCACTTTAAAAATATAAAATAAAAGGCCAAAACTGCAATTTGCTCATGAAATGCTTTAAATCCCTGTGACTTTATGGGAATGTGCACAAAAGTTTTTACTCTTGTTTAAAAAAAAGCTGGTAAAATTTGTGAAATGGTGATATATATTTATGACAGTCTTCAGGTTCTCACATCTTTGGGGAAAGAAGAATGGACACTTGATTGAAACAATGTAAATTCCTCATTTTTAAACTTTGAAGAGCTATGGTTGTGTAGATCAACTGCTTGCACCTGGGGATTTCTCTCCTTTAGGATGCAGACCCTTGAATGCTGAAATGAGCTGGGATGTTTTAAACACTAAAAGCTCTGCCATTAGACATTACTCTGTAGGCAGATTCATTCCTTCGGACTTGAGAGAATTAAGATCATTCTGTTTTAGTAAAGTTCTTATGAGCAAAATCTCTTGTAGCTTGCAATTAAAGAGACCTTCTTCCTGGGACTTAATCAGACTTTAAAGAAGCTTTTTGTCTAATGCATTACTTTTGATGCAGATTTCTGGGCACAGAGTGATATATTTTGGTAACAAAAAGTGTGAATTTAAGCAGGGTATAGCAGGGGAAGATTTTTCTCCTAACAGTCCCAGTAAACCTGCCCAGTGTATGGTCTATGGCATGAGTGTCACCACTTCACCCTACTGCTTTTTGATCCAATATTTATGCTAGGCTCTCTTGCCCATGGCAGTGGTATTGCAATTGGATGGTCTTTAAGGTCCCTTTCAACCTAAATCACTCTATGAGTTTATGATTCTGTGATTCTACACATGGCCAACTGTGCATGAGCACATGTCAGCAGAAAGAAATCCTCATTTCGTTTTTTCACATGATGCCCCTGCATGCCAGGGGCAAAGGTGGGCACTGACAGGCAGCATATGTCTTCAAAGGCTTCCATCCCATGAAGCTCCCTTGCAGCTATGCAACTGGTGCGCTTTACAGAAAATAGACTTTTTCCTGTCTTTTTTCTGCCAGTGCTTTAAACATAATAAAGCAGCCTTAGCAGTGGTAAAACCTTACTCTGCAGGAGAAGAGTACATGTGTATACCTGAAAAGAAGAATAAGCATACCTAGAAGCCTCAGACCAGCAAAGCATTTAAGCCCATTATCGTGTCAATGTCAGTAGCTCCAAATACTTAGCTCTTCAGAACTAAAACTGAAAAGTTTTGTAGGTTTGTGTGCATCTCTGCACAAACTTTGTGTCTCAACAGCAAAAATGTCTTTGGGTCACAGAGGTGAACTAAGCTGAGATAGTTTGGGAAGGGTTTCTACATCTGCTGTTAGGGTCAGAACAATGTTAATGTAATCAAAAAAATGTTAGAAAGTAACTGTACCATCAAAATGTGGGTTTCTTGCGATTTAGTAATTTTGCTGTGAATACCATTCATCCATGCTTCAAATAAACAAATAATAAAACAAAGTGAAGCAATTTCCTTTAATTTCAGGCATGGGTACCTGGGGAGAGGCAGCCTGTGCTGTCTGGTGTGCAGGTGAGGAAGAGACAATGAGCTCCCAGCACCTGACCAAGTGTTTGGACCCAGGTTAGGTTTAGATACTCCACTCCTGCACAATGCTGATTGTGTTTTGGGATGTGTTCTAATGCTTTGACTTTCATCTCTACAAGAGTAATGGGAAACTCAATTAAACATATCTCATACAGACATGCTGTTTTAGGACGCAATTTCTTTTCGTTATATACAAGTATGCTCTCATTTGTGCTAAGTAAATTGAAGACAAGGATAAAGAACTGTTTCTCCCCATACCTCTCTTTGCTACTGCCTTTTACATGGTTTCAGTTCTACCTGACTTTGCGCAACCAATTTTTTTTTAACTTGTGCAAAAATATGAGTTAGAGAATGTGGTTTATTCAAGCTTTCACTGAATTTTTAGCCAACTTGCAGCTCCCAGGATTTACAAGGAAAAACAGCAATACCTGAGGTCACAACTAAAATTTAATTCAGACCACTTGTTTTAAGTTCTATTTAAAAAGCTCATAATTTTTTTATTAAAGGAAAAGGTATGTTTTTATTCCACTCTTTGGACTGAATTTAAAGAGTTTTGATGCGATTCTCACAACTTAAGCCAAGCTTAATCACCGTTTTCAACTCAGGCTGGTTGCTCACTGAATCAAAGCTCTGTCATTGGAGAAGGTGCAGAGAGTGCAGAATTCTTTTACCTTAAGCAAAGTCACAGGTCTGACAAGCAACAACATATTCCAGAATAACTTCAGATACAGGATTGGAATTTTTCCTTGGAAATATATTTGTTACTATTGGTACTATTTACAGCAGGAGAAAGCAGGGTCAAGAAAAGGAGATCATTGTTTTCCTTAACCCTAAGAACTGCCTGCCTCAAAGGGCAATACAGAGGAAGCAGTTAGAGAAATAAAACTGGAGGGTTTGCAGTCTGTATATGCATGAAGTTGCTGACTGCTTCTTCGCCTGGTTCTGTTGAAGCCAGTGGAACTTCCAGCAGATAAACATATTACATCCTATTCTAACTCTAATTAAGGATGCCATATTCTGAGCTTTGAGGATAAATGGAAATATTTGTCAACCAGATTTTGTGCCTGTTTGTGAAAAAGTGATAGAATCAGAGAATATCCAGAGTCTGAAGGGGCCCACATAATCCAGCTTCTGGCCGTACATAGAGCCAGAGGAATACAAGAATCACCATGCACCATCTTCAAATTATTGAGAAAATTTCTTTGCTGAGAGGCTGGTCAGGCATTGGAACAGGCTGCCTAGGTCAAGGGTGAAGTTGCCTCATTCCTGGAGGTGGTCAAAAAACTTGCAGACCTAGTGCTTAGAGACATGGTTTAGTGGTGAACCTGGCAGTGTTAGGTTAATGGTTGGACTTGATCGTAGAGGGCTTTTCCATACTTTATAATTCTATGACTGACAAATAAAGTCTCTTTTGTTAATGCTCTCACCTTACTATCTAGGAAAACAATCTAAGTCTCATTTGAATTTGGGGTAACGTTTTCCCAGTGCCTTCACGGGTTTTGTTTGAGAACCATTCTTGACTGAGTGAAACTGGTCTTGAATTCAACTCCCAAGTTTCTATGTTCCTTTCCCGAGGACATGAATGGGGGTGGATGGTACTTTACACAGAGCATGCCCTTTTTACCTCTTAAGCATAAATTATATGCTGTGAGATATTTCTTGCAGCAGTAATCTCTAAAATCTGTGCTAAGTATGGTAAGGATAAGGTGGACAGTAATTCTCAATTTCAGGCAAAGAAAAAACCAGGTCCTAACCTAATAAGAAGCATATAAACGCTTGCATCCTTTTCTTTCATTAATCCTTTACATCAAAGTGGATTTTGACTTGATATCAGGTAGTAAAAGATATACAGCCCTAAAAATAGATGGCAATCTTTTCTCTTCTAAATTGGAGGCCTGTTTTCAGAATACATTGGATTGTATATTTGTACTGAAAACTAATTTTATATTTGGAAAAATAATTACTATATCATAGACTGGGCAGAAGAGTGGGCTCAAAAATTTGAAATGGTTCACAACCAGCTCAGTTGTTTTTATTAGAACGATTAGACAAAACAAGACCCATAAAAAGGCAAAAGCTTTCTTTAGTGATTTAAACATATTTTGGTTTAAGATTATTAGTTTCCCTAGCTTGCTGTGTGGGTGGTCTAAAGCTATGTCAAAAGATATTGCATTTCTCTCAGAATTTATGCACTCTTCTCTTTTTTAAAAGATAATTATCTCTACTAGGCAAAGGTAACCTAGCCTAGTAGAGATAAATTTTGCACAGAAATAAAACACAGGGTATTAAAATCTGTGTTTGTGGAGATAAAACATACATTCCACAGTCCTTAGAATGGATCTGTGATGCTGTCTCTGTCAGCAGCAATTTATCTTCCTAATTTATCTATCCAATATCAGGAATTTCTAAATTATATTAAACAAAGGTGATTGTCAACATGAAATAATGCTTTACTTTGAAAATATCTCTCTACCTCCTGTTCTGCCCTCCAATCATTGTAGAGAAGAAGTAAATTGCTCTTTTTTTCATCTGTGGAATGCCAAATTTCCTTCTGTAGGAAGATTTTTTATTTTTGAGGTGTTTTCCAGTAAACCTTCAGAGAGCTGATCTGTGGAAGGCATTGAGGGCTATTGTAAACTCTGAATCTGGTGGCTGAAGGGGATTCCCATCATCTCGAGAAGGCAGCACAGTGATGCAAGTGTGTGAGTAAACAGAATTCCCTGCAGTACTTTTGAATTAGAGCATTCATCTTCTCTTGAACTCCCAGGTAAAATACACTAATCAGGTCCAGGACCCAGAAAAAGAATCTCTATGGCACAACCCATCTGCCAGGCCAACCAGAAAGTTGTCCATGACACTGTCCAACTCAGTAAACTTTGCAGATTATTTTTCACTCACCAGTAAGAGCATTCCTCACTTTGCAGATCTTCCTGCTTCCCTTCCTTCACTATTCAGCTGTGAGCCCGCCAGTGGTCAGTAGGAAACCTCCCTTCATGAGTGCATGCACCAGCAGGGTTTTGAAAATATCTAAGTGGACCTCAATCACTGGAGAGGGGCATTTTCAATATTCTTGAGATGTTTCAGTTCAAGTCCTTGCTGCCAGGGAGGTAGGATGCTACCTACTATTTTCCTGGTAGAACTAGATTTCAGGGATTTTTTTTGCTCCTTCAGAAACTAGTGCACAGTTATCAGCCACTTAAAACCCATTATTCCATCTACCATCTGGAACAAAGTGCTGTTAGTGGAAAGGAGGCTTGGGACAATAACAGCATGCTTCTTTATTTGCAAGGGCAGAGAGGTTATGAATGCAGTTTCTTTTTGTTTGAAAATACATTTAGAAAAACAAGGAGAAAATATAACCAGAGAAATATTTTCGGCCCTGTATTATATTTTATTTTATGTATGTACGTATGTATACATGTTAAAAAAACATAAAAGACAGGATCTAACCCAAGCAAAAGGGGTGAACAAACTCTCTCCAACAAACTTGGAGCTTGATTAGGTTAATATTAAAGGTATCTTTAATTGCTAATATACATACATACGTGCATAAATAATTTCCTGCTAAAAAGTCTGAAATTTTTAAGACTTTTATTGTAAGGCAGCTTGAGAAAATGTGACATGTTAAGTGAAAGACTGTATTAGCAAATAACAGATAAAGAGATAAAAGTCTTAAAACAATAAACCAATTGATCCTTACAAAGAGAACATAGGGAATTCTAAAAAAAAAAATATGGTAAGGGCAGTGTTAATGGGAACCTTCTGTACTAAATAACAGTTCTTGAAATTTTATGCTTGCTGTATCTAATAGACTGTGGATTTTTTTTATTATAGGCAAGCAAACATATTAGGCTTTGACCAATGAGATTAAGGAGAATTACCTAAAAGGTTACTGTTCACTTCAGGCGAATATTTTAATTGACCGATGGAAATAGGATATTCCTTCTCTTCAATATGTGAGATTATAGTAAAACTGATTATTGTTTTTCAGTCTGTAAGTGTAGATGTTGGGGAATGGAGAGTGCTTTTTTGTGCGAATGAATAAAACAAGCTATGTTTGTGCCTTGTAGCAGGGCTGTAATGAAACTTTTCATTCAAAATCTTGAGAATTTAGTTGTCAGTAAGATCAAGGGGAGTGTTGCCCAAAAAGAAATTAGGGGATAAACCCACTGAAACTGACATTAGTAGAGATCAGAAGGCCATTTCTCTATAGAAATATTTGTAAAAAAACATTTTTCCATTTTCAAGCTTTGTCTGAAAGTAGAATTTTTTTGAAAATGAGGCCATAATTTTGCCTGTTTAGCTGAAAAGGAATGTCTGTGTGAAAACAAATATCTCATTGAGAAAAAAAAATTATTCCTTTTAGTATGAATCTTTTTCACTTTTGGCAGTAGACTGCTTTTTCTCTTAATTTTTTTTCTTTAGAGCAGAAGTAGGATTCAGGGGCTGGAGAGTAGGAGTAAATGGGATATGTAGGAGTGAGGCAGCTATGAGGTGAAGGGCTATGGGTGAAAGTGAAACCTTTCCGAAGCCCTCGGCCTTCCATCTGCTGATCCTTAAAACCATAAATATGGCTTGCTAGCTGATTTAATGCTTCATGCTTTTTGGGATGGTGTGAGAGACTGAAATGTTAATTGGTAGTGACTCAAACAGTTGGCCGTTAGCAAAAGCAGAGTGTGCTTTTCTGGGGCCAGGTTTGCACCTCCACAAACTGAAGGGGAGGACGAGAGGTTTTTTGTATGTGGTGGTGAAACCTTTGATCCACGTAAAACAGACAGGGTGAGCACTGGAGGCTCTGGATTTTGAACCAGATAAGGGAGGAGGTTGATAAGAAGCAGACCCTGCTGAGGTGGGATAGTGCTTTTTATCATGCCGATGTCTTCCCTTACACAACTGGCTCAGTTGTAAAACTCCCCCCCTCTCCTCCCCTCTGGCCCTAGAGAAGGTCACATTCACACGACGGCCTGAGGGTANTTGAACTTTGTGTTTCATGGGCTTTTCCCAACCCCCAATGGATCAAGACTGTGACCATCACCTCTACAAACAGACATGGAAACTGCAACAATTAAGTCTGTCACTAAATCCACAGGTGGTGATATATTTGATCTCCACTATCTACTCTTCTCATACTCTTTCTTTCTTGTTCTATCTTTTCCTAATATATTCTTTTAAGTGCTATTATCATCCTTTTATATTGCTATATTACTACAGCTAATAAAAATAACCAAAATGGTTATGTACCTGCTTTCCATTGCAAGAAAATTATTCTAAAATAAACCTTACATATATGTATATGTAAACACTGGTCATTCAGTGTCATTTCACTCTAGTCTGTCCCAAGGCATCTATTAAAACTAACCTCTGTTACCTCACCTTCAAGGTAGGTTGTAACATATGGTTGGAACAGCCCTGCTGGGTGGGCTGCAGGTCCTGCAGCATTAGCTCCAAAACTTCTTGGTCCAAGGAGGAGGGCAGTTTTCCCTAGTAGAGCCCTGAGAGCAACAGTAAAGGTTTGTTTTTTAATGTGGGCACTGATTCCTTGGAAAGCAGATTTAGGAACAGGAAACGAAAATAAATTAATTTATGCATGAACTCTCACAGCAATAATGAGTACTTTACAGCTGTCCTGCACAGGGTTCTTCTACAGGAGACAAAAGACTCAGCACTACTAACATTGGTATTTCAGAACAGCCATGTATTTATATATATATTGTTTAAATTTAAAATTCTCCTCTGCTGTCCCTGTAAATATATAGATGTTTGTCTATTCATATGTACATATACCTATCTATCAGTCTTTATGGCACACACATCTACAAACAAATATTTTCTAAATAACATTCCACATTTCAAGTAAGACACTTTATATTCCTGGAATTCAAAGTAAATATCAATTTGTTGTCTTTTTTTTCTTCCTTTCTCTAGTTCAGTATCTGGATTAGAAAGTGATAGGTTCATAAAGAAATAAAACTCCTTCTGAGTCTATATCGTACATGGAACTACCTATAAACAGTGTGACCTAAACAAAATTTCCATTTGTTTTTCTTCTCTATGTAGATAAATGAAAGACTAGACAACTCTGCTACATTGGTGCTTATTTTGACCCACCTAGAATTTCTCTTCAAAATTTTCTTTATAGTATTTCAGCTACTGCCCTCTCATTTAAATTTCAAATGCCTTTTGATCCTCCTTTTGAGACACTGCTTTTTCACTTTATCAGGACAACTTTTGTTTCCATGTATGCCAGATGTTTGCTTTTCTAGCTCATCACTTTGCATCTTTCTTCCCTAGTGCTCACTCCACAGCCTATTTCATGCATCTCCCTCCCTGTGTGCTCTCATTGTACTTTGATATCTTACTCAGTGTCTTTGTGAACGCATATAAACTCATTTTCAGTGTCAGAACTTCTCCTATTATGTGACTGCGGTCAAGACTTTTCCTTTAGATGTGTATGCCTTTGCTGTCAACAGGAATTTCATGTGCATCTTTAGGCAGCACTTATACTCTGAGACTTTATTTGGTGAAAACTATAGATCTACATATACTTTGTCACTGTCTGCATGCAATAATTTATAATACTGGTGGCATTTGTATTTTCTATAGAAGTATATCAACACGTGCCTACATTTTTTATTCACAGCTTAATGAAGTTGAATACAAAGTAAAAGCACTTTTCATGTTCACATCAAGAAGCCTTTCTTCAGGTGAAGCACGCAGAGAAGTAATTGGATTTTTGCTGTGTAAAGACTCACTTGGTTTTATTTGCGTAAAAGATAAGACTCAGAGAATACAAAAGACTGGATTTGACCATAACAGATATATGTTGTATACCTCTTATGATAATTCCAGAACACAAACATAATAATGTTGGGGATTTTGGTTCAAAGGGGTAAGAGTTTGAGACTTAAAATGTAGTTTCCACCGCAAGGAAACCCAACCCAACTCAACCAACAATAACCTCCATGAAAATTAAGAAAAAGAAAGAAGTTTTCTTGGTCTAAACATCTCTTTGGCATGTAGTAGAAGCAAACAGTATGGAAATTCCTTGCTCATAAATCTGAGTTTACCTTCACAGGACACTGTGTAAAGGTGAGCTCTTCCCTTGGCCAAATGCATAACTGTTTCTTATGTCTTTCCCTGGCTTGCTTTCCTCTCACAACCAGCTATTTTCCAGACTGTTGTGTTTTCTGTTGATCCCTATTGAACTTTAGAACCCATATGACTTCATCCTACCAAAACACAACACCCTGGACAGGCCTCCTGAGTTCTGGGCAGCCACCACATGGAGCAACTTTTCACTCCTGCCGTTTGTGCTCAAGTGAAAACTTCTCACTGATGTTACCTTTATTCATCTCATTCACCCTCCAACTATATAAAATATTTTTTCCCTTTGTGAGATATCTTCATGTGATTTAAGGAATATTTGGAGAAATCAGGAATAACCTCTCACTGAAACAAAGTTTTCAATATTCTCTGACACAACTTGAATTATTGTTAAGGAAAGGAGACTAGAAGAAAAACATATTCACATTCAGACACGATACAAAAGGCCTTTTAAAATTAAATGATTACATTAGCCATATTTGAATGTTTAAAATTGCTTTTTTGAGGCTCATATTGCTGATGGTACAAAGATAATGAGGTTTTGGAAGCCAATACTAAGAGAATTTCACTATTTGGAAGTTTGAGTGACATAAACCAAACAGTGCAGATATTCTGGCCCTGTACAAGGTACAAAATGTAATATTCAAGAATATCTTTACAGTTTTATTTTGTTTTTTGGAGACATGCCAGAGAGATTTTTAAATTATCTCAGTTGTGCCTTGTCATTTCCTTTCTTTACAATATGCAGTATTTTCCTGTGCTTTTTGATCTTTAGGCAACAAAACCAGTATGAAAAATAGCATAGAGGCACAGCTGGGTACCAAATAACTATGTTTACTAAAAATATACAAACACTCAAGGTCTGGTTATATATATATTATTGCTCTGGCTGTTTTCTGGTGGATCTGGATTGATGAGTACAGTGAACAGTCTAGGAGGTTTGCAAGCTATTTAAGGGGAAGCTACTCTGCAGATACACTGTACTGAAAAAACCAAACATCTGGGACTGTTATAGTTCAATGGGATTTTTCTCTCACACATGAACCACGTCTTTCTGTATTACTTATGTATGAGATATGCATACACAAACATATACACACATACACATATCATATGCATACCCTCTTGAGGAGCATCAGAGGAAGAGATTGTAGGCATGGCTACCTGAACTTTGTCTGATAACAGATATCTTCCCAGAAATCCAAATTTTCTTATCACCTCTCACTATGAGTAAAATACAATTGTCACCGAGACTACATTAATAAGATCACAATGTTAGGCACTTGAAGATGAGGAAATAGCATAAAAAAGGTGCCCAAGCTTTATTATTTGATTTTAAATTTTATGATCACATCCTAGTTTTTTCAAAGATGACTATCTCATTTAGTGACTGGAATTGTTGCTGATTAATGATTAGATACCAGATTTTTTTTTTCTTTCATGTGTCAGCCTTTGCTTTGTTTAAAGCTTTGCTTTAAAACCATTATGATTTATTTCTTAATATTTTCTTGTGTGTATCTTATCACTGCTTCATGAAAAAGAGGGATAAAAAGCTGTAATTATTAATGCCATATAAACACATGTAAAAAAAGAGATGCCCAAGCAGATATGTTGTTTTCTGTTATTTTAGTTTCTTTGGTTTTACACAGCAGTACAAAGAGTGTTCACACAATTCCTTTATGTTTCCTTTCTGGTCCCTTGAGCTGTCAAATAGGCTTGTGATTTTATATAAACTTGGATACAATTTCCCAGAAATGGTCAAAGCCATATATTTGATTCAAATGCCAACTTTTGTCAAATTGCAATTACATTCCTTAGAAGCTGACAAATGTACACTGCTCAGAGAAAACACTGTAGTGATGTCTTAGTTAGGAAATGAAACAAAATTTTTCATTAGCCCAGTCTCAGACATGGCTAACTAAATATCCTGAAATATTCTGAAATATTCCCAAGTTCCAGCAGAAGGTTTAGAAGAGTTTCACTCAGATGATTAAATTTTTAAAGATTTTAAACAGTGACACTGACTGCTTGACAGTGGGAAATGTCAATAACGTAAAATAGATCATCGCTGCAGAATAGGTGGTTTTATAGTCAACCTTCAAAACTAAAAATTAGCTCTTAACAGAATTTAATGTCTTAGTGAACAAAGTGATTTGATCATTTGCACCCTTAGACTTTTCCCTGTGCTCATTCCCATGCTCTTACTCTGCTGTTATAAGTCAAATGGCTGAGAAAAGGCAGACTGACTCCAAAAGTTGAGGCGCATCTGTGTTTTATTATATGCTTTATGAGTCTACACTCAGAGATGCACTGCATCAAAAGATTAATGGTTATGGTTTGAAGATTGCATACACTGAATTACTTTGTTCTGTAGTGCTGGTACAGCATCCATGTCTGGCCTCCTCAGATTTTCCTTGTATTTCTTGGGAGTATTTAAAACCATAAAAATAAAACAAAAAAAAAGCACAAAAGGGAATCAATAGTCTGTATGGTCCTGAGTTCTTATCTATATTGTGCTATATCTCTAATTGCAACAAACTAGAAAAGAGTAAGGATTACTGATTGTAAAATCATATTCCTCTTGCAGATTTTATTTCCATAGCTTCCTGATTCTAAATCCCAGATTCAGTGAGCAATGCCTGATAAATTTCCTTGATCAAATTAACTTATCAGACTTTGCTTTTGAGTAGGTTTTTAATGGTAGAGTGGCAAGTAGCTTACACTTAACATGGAATATCCATGTGTCATATATAAAACAAGTGTTTCAAGTTTTAATAAGATTAAGGGTAGTGCATGAAACCTTTGATTCTAGAAAGAAAAATAAAAAGATGAAATTTTTTTTACGATGCAACTGTGGAACAAGACTTTATTTCTTGGGAAAAATATAGGAGAGATGGTTGCATTTACACATATGTGAAAAAATTTATTTTTTCAGGTGAGGTTCTTGTGTCATATAAACACATATGGTGATGTCATTTGGTGGTTTTCAGAGTCATGAAGCCTTTCAGTTACTTCAGGGTGGATGTAAACTGTAGCTCTCAAGAGGCATTTTAGCCCTAAAGAGCTCTGTTTCAATCAGTGAATAAAATACCTTTAATGCATAGATGATAAGTCATTGTGGCTTGAAAGAAGTCAATGAGTAGATGCTGAAATCACTGTGGGTATAATTTGTGGTGTAAATTAGACACCCCAAACACCTAACTCTACTGCATTAAGAGGATTCCAGGCCATTTACTGGACTAAGTGATTTGATCCACAAGAACAAGATTTTGTCCATTTATCGCAGTGGTTTTTTATTCTGAGGTCTGAAATTCCATTGTCAAATTTTAAATAAAAAAATCAAGAAAATTTACAGCTTCACATGTACATTTCAGTGTCAACCACTATGGGAAGTGACTTTTGACATTCACCTACCTCCAAAATTAATATTTTCATTCATCTCCACCCTGAAGTCTCTTTCCTTCTGATTTTGAATATCATCATCATGGCTAGGCTACGCAAACGAAGATTTGGGAAGGG
>VZRF01009233.1:291574-304619 GCA_013396875.1 Vireo altiloquus | reverse complement strand
AATTTCTCCCTACAGTGGCAAGTCGCATCTTCTGTGTTCTTCCTACCTCACCTGACCTTGCTTGTACTGGGCATACATCTTCCTTTTCTGCCTTACATCCAAGAGGACATTCCAGTTCAGCCACGCTGGCTTTCTGCCTTGCCTGCTTGACTTGCAAGGTTTAGGAATTGCCTGCTCCTGTGCCCTAAGGAGGTGGTGTTTTAAAAAGTGACTAGCACTGATGCCACCCAGCACCTGCAAAAATATTTTCCCAAAGGACTTTTCCTAGTTCCCTGAGCAGCTTGAGGTCTGCTCTCCTCAAGTCCAGAGCTGCGGTTTTCTTGGTACTTTTCCTCCTGTCAAGTCTTTTTTCCTGTCAAATGATGATTATGGGAAGTCCCTTCCTCAGATGTGATATCCTATCAGCCAAGATAAGCCTTTCAAATCACTCTTACACCTAGATTGCTCCAGCAACTTCACCACAAGCCACTCTGCCCCACTCTGAGATTAGCCTTCAGGTAAGATGCTCCTTCTCACCATCTGCCATCACTCTCCAACCCTTTTTCAAGGCACAGCAGCAACCACCAACCTTGCTGCTTTGCCCAAACTCTGAGCACTGTAACTACATTCTGTTCTTTAACCACCATCTACCTCCCAGCCAGCTGAAACGAAAAACAAAAAAATGTTCCTCACTTCCTTTTCACAAAGCTCTGCACATGCAATCACCTCATTTCAGGCCAGCAGCGGCTGCAGTTCTACAGTAAATGACACACACCCCCAAGGTTATGTACTCGCTAACCTTTGTGAAGGCACTCTGGGATCCATCTCAAACACTACAGGAATCCACTGGGATTCGAAGCCCTTTCTAAATCTAAGATCGCCGTCATTCAGTCAGTGCAATGGATATTGGCAAAATTCATTTAACTTTAAAATAACATTTGTTTAGCAATGATAGAATAAGGGTCTGCTTAAATTACAGAACTCTATTCCATAATCCGTAGGTATTAAATCTTTCATTTCTCAGAACTCACGTGAAACTCTGTGAATCTTGGAAGCATTTTTCATCTGCAAGTGTCTTTGGTTCTTCTCTTGGACACTGCATGTAGGAGTATGACAAATTGATAACCTCTCCAAGAATAAATGAAAAAGCATCATGGGAGCAAGTAAAGTCTGAATAAAATCATGCTTTGAATTCCTTGCTCATGGAAAACAGCACACAAACTCTCTTTGACACTGAGGAGTGCCTGGATTTCACCCAATTTCCCTTATACAAATATCCGTGAGCTTCAGACCTTTCTCAAAAACAACCTGTCCACTTGTCCAACCAATTTATGCAAAAAGGAATGCCTTGAAGATATAAATGGGAACTCCTTCACTGCACAACCTGATCTCACCAGGAAACAGCATACGGAATATTCAGCACAAACCACCTTTGCAGATTTACAGACCAATGAGGCTAAAAAGCCAGGTGTCAAACACAGAGCAGGAAAGCTAAAATGGCTTCAGTATGAAAAGCTAAATTAGAACCATAAAGAGAGGCATAAAGAGAAGGTTTAGCAGCAGAGAAGCAAGCTGAAATGCAACGTAACAAAATTTGCTTAAAAACTATCAAGACTCTAGCCAGCCACCAGAAAACAGGAGCGTAATTGATTCCAGGTAAACATTACTGATTTCCTTCCTAGGGGCTTTGAAGAAAGCAGCATGTACATCACAAGGCTTTCATGATGGGCCTGGCTAACATGAATGCCCCTTATAGTTGCTGTACTACACTGTCTGGAAGGCCACAGAAGCAAACAAGCTCTGCCAGGTGACCAAAAAAGAAAAGCTTTCAGGAGCAAAAACTCATAAGCACTTCCCCAAGCCTCTCTCAATACCATTCTTCTGTATTTAGACAAGAGTTCAAAATCCAGAGCGATGCCTGCAGCCATTTTTCATTCAATTATATTTCACGGATAAGATGTTCAAAAGTGACCTCTAATTTCAGAAAATGAAATCCCTGAGAACATGCTCGGATACCCAAGGACTAACTGCTGAACTGCCAGGCACAACTGGCACTGACAGCTCTCACCCAGTGCTTCAAATATGCTATTTTGGCTTTGTGTTGAAATAAGGATTTAGAATTTTGATTCTAAGGGGACACAGCTTAACAATTTCCAGTAGTTAGGTTGAAGTACATGAAATAAATACTTTTGGAAGCTTAGCTTTAAGGAAAGAATCAAGTCTTGAGGGCAAAGAAGTGATGAGGAAAGCAAGGGTGCTGACTTTAAGCTGAGAGGCTTTAAAATACTGCAAATAACACATAACCACCTATGCTAAAATACCTTACTTGAGTCAGTAAATACATGTATATACTCTAGGACTGCAGCCATGTTGTTAAGCTTTCCTCTCTTCTGTATTTCGCCCCTAAATGAAAGCCATTCTCCCTTCTTTCATCTCACAAAATGAGAGCACCTTTTTCTTCCTCTGAAGAACTACTATATCTCCAGTACAATGTATTTTTAGCACTTGGGTATGAGCTTTGTTTGCTTGTGACTACCAAGGGAACTGATTCAGTTCAGTGATCCAGTGGAAAACAACATTTATTTTTTTTATAAATTCCATTATTAGTGGCATCACTACTACTACATTCCAAATATTCGGGTTCCTGAGCTCAACAGAATAAAATGTAGATCTTCTTCATGCCAAAATATTTTCCAGGTTGCACTAGCCTGCATGCTGGAGACTACCCCAAAAAAAGCACCACCATTCAGGTTACTCCAAACACATTTACTCAGCAACCCTCACGATGAACTTGAGATGCCTGACTAGTAAATCCAGTCTACTAGATGCAGTCTAATAAAGCACAGTATGAAAACTCAGCTGCAGAACTGCAGCAGCCTGGAGGCCAAATCCTCACCTTGTAGGACAAGGTAGAGCAGTGCTGAGCCCTAAGCTCAAAGACCACAGAGCTCATAATGATGCAACAAGTCCACTGGAGGGTCAAGAGGCACCACTGACTGAAAGGGAAGCAGGTGCTTTGCCAACAGTATTCCAATGAGGTGTTGATTTAAATTTCAACTTTTCAATTAGAAGACGTATGTTTGAAATGCCCAGTATAGTCAAATGTAATTGTTGTTAGCCTCTGGAAACTCCGAGAAGGAAAAATTGTGAGTGAAAAACTTGAAGCCTTCAATACAGACCACAAAAACTCAACAGAAATTTTTATCTTTTTTCAGGGGGAAGGGGAAGGAAACTTGCTTACCCTTTTAAGGCTACTGATCAGAGACACTACTGGCAAAGTAAGAATACAGAAACAAACATAGTGAGGAGTAATCAGTAATTCTACTAAAGGCAAGAGAGATCCTGTGAAGGTGAAACCTGTAAGGGGACACCCTTGACATTCAAACATAGTTGCAAGGAACCACTGGTATCTCCTGTAACAGGAAAAGTGGAAAGGACCTAAGCTAAGTCAGTCATTCTTTTCAGGGAAGTCTGAATGACAAGAAGCCTTGGAAGTGCTGAGCCCACATTAAACATTATCTGGGCTTCTGATGAATAAACCTTGATATTTCTGAACATGTATGTAGTAAAAGAATAAATACACAGGAACCTGTATCTGAATTTGCCCAGTAAGTTCACAGGAGGAAAAAAAAAAAAAACCACAATCAGGAAAAAAAAGAGGTGTAATGCAAAGGAAGTGGTATATATTTCATATAATACTTGAAAATACTTCTAAAATTTCACTACCTTTACCATGCAATTTATTCAGCAAAGTTATTTGCAATAACCAGACTTTAAAATAGACAAATCATAAAAGGCCAAGAGGTTTGCTTTTCTTTTCCAAGCTCATTTTCTTATATCCTGATCTATGGAACAGATTCTGTGGAAAATACAATTCTCTAAGTTGAAAACTGTTTCAAACAGTCATACATCAAATGGCATTACAAACAAGCACTGTAATCAGCAACAGGTCAGTCAATTGTATCTGTTTCAGAACTTCAATTCCAAGATTAACTGCTTCGTATTTTATTTGGTAAAAGCTGTTACACAAGGCACATGAAGTGATCAAAGGCTTAAAAAAAACCAGCTAAGAGAGTGAAAATAAAGACTATTATTAATATGAAACACTATTTTATAAAGCTGCTAGGGAATGAAAAAAGGATGAAGCTAATTCTAACAGAAGACATCATGTTTGCTGCTACTTGTCTATCTTACAAGTAAAAACACACCTTTGTTTCTGGGAAGTACACATCACCTTTGAGGAAGATTTCAATATTAATAACCTCAAGTAAACCCCTAACAAAAAAAAAAAAGTCTGATTTTTTGGGGGTTTTTTCTTCCAAAATCCCCCAACTGCAGGTAGCTCTCCAAATTCCCCACTGCTAATCAGCCTGCTTGTTCCTACCTTCTCTAATCCTTTCACCTTTACTACTTCATTTCAGCAACAGTTTGCCTAGGGTTGTTTTAAGAGGCAGATTTGGCCATACCTGAGCAGATTCCCAGGCAGCACAACAGACACACCTAAGAAATGCATGCAGGTGAAGCAGTCACCTCCATGGAACCACAGTGTACCACAGGAATAAATTCTCAGAGTGAAGCTTCCAAAAGCACCCCGATCATTTTCAGAGTGATGTTTTACAAAAGACCTCAGGTGTGAAGGTGTGCACCCAGATAGATCAAATTAAAACCACGAAAGCCTCTCTGACAACTGGCTAAGCTGCAGTATTGTCAAGTACAATCTACTTGCTTGTTTGGGCAAATAAGACACCTTGGCACATTCCCCAAACTGACATTTTGTCTCTTCCTCCCCCTCCCCCCCACCGCTCCTTCTTTTTTCTGCTTAAATGAAAGATTATCACTCACTGGAATGCAAACACAAGTCAGAGAGAGATATCACAGTGTGTGCTAGTTACATCAGCACAGAAACAGTTAAAAACCATAAATACATTCTGTATCCAAATTAGTGATTTTCTAAATTCAAATTCATGTGAGTAATTCCTCAAAGAAACTTCCAATATAGTGAGGAACAACTTCTGTGCTCCATTAATTCTTTCTGCTTAAGCTTGAAGCACTATACTTTTCCACTGCTTAAGAGGATATGAGAACACTGAAGCAAATTTTAAATCTTTATGCAGACTTCTATGGGCAATGTCAGCAGACATCTCCATGCTCATTCTGTCCTTATTATGATAAATTACGCTGCTTGCCAATATTTCAAGGATGACCACTGACTTTTTCCTCTTGTTTTATCTAATTAACTAAAACTACACGTCAGTTCAACGGGGGGCATCCTGGATCTACAGTCCACCTGTGCTCAGAACGACTGAGTCCAAAACTAGATCCTTACAACACACATTTCTACCAGTTCAACCAATATGTAAAATGCCTCTGGCACGTGAAAACACTGCACCAGAACACGTTTTCCAACTCATAACCTCCTGCACTCTACAACAAAGGAGCACTTACTGCCATTGTCGTCAGAGTCCTCACTGCTGCTAGGAAGCCGATGTCGTTTCATGATCTCCCCGGGAAACAGCAGGCAGCCTGGGAAGCAATGAGACAGCACTTAACCCCAGGTAATAACACACAGTCATCAACTTGTGCTTCTGATGGCATGCGAGCATTTACAGCACACAAAGGAAAACAAACAACTTCAGCAGCAGCCCAAATATGAACAGTGAACCTCTCAAGGGTGCTTAATTAGGCTGTTATCATATGAACAGGTGAACAACACTGGAGAGAGGCAATGACAATCCCACCAATGCTTTCATCCCCCCCAAAAAATTGTGGTTTGTCCTGAAAGGTGCTAAAATCACTTAATACCTGCAGCCAATGTGCTTAAACTTCCCCTGCCTATTCTGACACTAGATTTGCAATACAATAACATTTTTACTGCTTGTGTAAATACTTACTTTGGCTAATATATTTTTGGAGCAATTTTATTCCTGTTCAAAGTGCCAGATTTACGAAATCAGAGATTAAAGTCATCCACTTAGACATAAAAAATGAAACATCAGCAGTAGCAAGCCCAGTTTTCCCAGATTAACTAAACATGCATCATCTGTGCCCTGGAAAGCACCACCCTCTAAGATGACAGAGTTATACTTCCTCCTGCAGGCACATTTCTAGTGCCATGCCTAACACTAACTACTCTTTGAGAGTAAGATTATTCAGAGGTTCCTTCAAACTGCCAGATGTCTACCAATACCAAGTTCATGGGCACATGAGCCTGTGATAAAAAGGCCAGAAATTCCAAATCTTTCTAACTGCTGTTCTCAAGGATGCTGGCATTTTTGTGTGTATTCCCTGTGGAACAAAACCAAATTCAGGAAAAAAAAAAGAGGAAGCTGAAAATAGCTAATCAGTATTTAACTGATTTTAGTATGTAAAATGCTATTAAAAAGTGCAGGTCGAAGAGCAGAAAAAACATGACAAGACAAGTCCAGAAATGCATATCCACCATAAGTTAAACTGACAAGGACTCTAGATGCACATCAAAACCCCTGAGTCTTCGCTCATCACCTATCAATTGTGGTATCAAGGTCTGGGCACTCTGCTAGCAGCAAATCTCTCACACCTACCTCTGCACACAGATTCAGAGATCAGATGCCAAAATATTTTCTTGCTTCTAGGTAAGCGCAGAAAATCTAACCTTATTTCCATGCAAGTTGGGACTTCCTGAAAACCTCTCAACAAAACTCCTTCCACTGGCCCTTGAGTGTAAGAATTAACTGCTTCAACTTTGCTCACTGACAACACGGCTCATTGTAGGAAATTCAATAATGCTTTCAACTCTTACAAGACTGATTCCCAAAATAAGAAAACCCAAAATGCCTAACCAAAGCCTGGCACTATTTGCAAAAGAGCGCAAAAGTAATCTGCTCTTCCAGAAGTGATGCATGTAAAAAGAAATTAGCTTTTTTGAGAGAATTCATATTGTCACCACTAGAAAATCACAAGCAACTGAACGCGAGACTCTATTTTACACTTCCAATGAACTTAATACAGTTTTAAGAGCCTGAGCATTGCAGGATTGCCTCCTTTTTCACATTATATGTGCAAACAGAGTTGGGGGGAAGCCTCCCTCCCACAGACTGACTTTTCAGAGTGAGATTTAATACATCTGTCATTGAAACATGTAACAATGTTGAACTGCAAACTTTGCTCACTAAAGAGAAGCTGAATGGTTCACCTGACCAAGACCTTTTGTCACCATTTCATAGAGTAAAAAGTACACATACAATGTCTGATGCCAGAGAATAAAGAATCATAAATGGCAGCCTCTTACAGGGCTAGAAGAATTCTCTCCAAAAACTGCTTTGAGGCAGGCCAGAACTTTGTGTGTATGGGAGATGGAAATGCTGCCAGTGGATAAATGCACAGACTAGCCAGGACCATCAAAACCCACTGAATACAGATCTGGTATAAATGCAGGAGATCCAGAGCCAAGTTCCTATACAGTCACTTATAAAGACAAAAAGTCAACATTCAGATCCAAAACAGGCTAAGACAGAACTGAAAAATCAATTAGTTCTTACAAGGCCAAAACAAGGAGGATGAATATCCACTCTGTAAGGTAGTTTTTCAATTAGTTCACATATTAATAATAGCAATGTAAAAGAAGATATTCACTCAGCCAAAATCTCCCATAAACAAAGTAAAGGAAAATTGGAAGAAAAAAAAGGAAACTTCTCCTATCTTAGAAGTGTAATTTGTATATTCCTGGGCAAAATGCTCACTTCTTAGTTTATTTCCCACGCAGTCTGAAAAGCATGATACACTGTAAAGCAAAGTAACAGAGCATATGCAAACCAAGACCTGTGACCTTGCAACAAACAAGAAAATTTGGAATTCTGCTCCTTTGCATCTTTCTGGAGAAGTGCATTTTGAGTTGATCTTCTCTTAGCTATACTGTGTGCAAATTCAAAAAAATAAGGAAAGAGCTGGAACCTTCTTCCTCCTACCATGTGTCTTTAAAAAACAAACCGAACATCTCCTTTTTGGTTGCTGTTTAAAGGAAAGAGTGGTATTCACACCTCCCAATTCAAGCACTCTCCAGAGTTCCTCAGGAAATAAGCCAGAACAGAAGCCACTTTTCCTGAGTACAGAATATTAGATAAGGCAGCTAATTTCCTTGTCTACCCTAATCAGGTGTCTGAAGTTGGTTGGCCACACTGAAAAGCCTGTGTTCTCAATAGTAACATTAAAAGAAATATCCCATTTGAGGAAGCTCCTGTGAGATTGTTTTATGAATGCATGGGGAGGGAGGGAGGAGGAGGGGAGGGGGGAAGAAAGAGTTAAAACCCAAAGATCTCATTTTCCCATCTTTGAACCTAACCTGAGTATACAGGCAGCTAAATCACAGATGAAAAAGCAGCATTTGGCTTCTTAGAGCAAGACTCGAATCCCGTAAGATTAACCTCCTGGAACTTTTGTCATTAGAAGAACAGCTTTTTTTCAACTTCTAAAATAATTTTAAAGTGCTGCCACCAGATGTTCATATCCACAGCTCAGAACACATGTTCTAGAGATAACACTGGAACAGCTAATAAGACTTACAACCATGCAGATTGAAATGCTGCTGGTTTTAAGCACATTGTGGTGCCTCTGCCTCACAGGCTACTGGTTTCTGTCAGGTGGTGGTGGGTGACTCAAAGTCACACAAGAAACGCAGTAAAAAGTGCACATCAGAAATAAACATGGATTTTGGATAGTGATGGTTAGATGCAGACTGATACTGCAAGTTTTTCCCGTGTTCCAGCAGACATACACTATGATCATCATGCCTCTAAGCAAAGAGAATTCACATGTAAGCATAAAAAAGGTAAAACATTTGAGGCTGGTTTTAATACCATAAGTAAAAGCTATGCACCCCAGCCTGCAACACTTGCAGGGCTGGAAGAGACACCCAGATGACTGAGCTCAATTCCCAAGTGCGTGCAATCACGTAATTGCTGTCCAGCCCAGAAGTTTCCAGAAAACATTCACTGCACCCACACATGGCACGGAGTGACCTCCCAACTCCCTTTGCAGAAGGAATGGCTGCCTGAAGCAAGGAAGCAGCCAGCCAAGCAGTGCCTGAGAGTGAACCCTGGACCTTCTATCAAACATTTCTACAGCTCTCTTTCCCAAATTCTTACACCAGCCCCAAAAGAGCATTTGCCCAACACATAGTTCACCCAAAGAGAAAGCCCAGCACTTCAAAAGCTGCCACAGAGCCCAACAACCCTGCTGATGAAGGCTGCATCACCAAGCCACACTCTCTATCAGTTTTCAGTGACACCTGTGAATTCTTAATAACTCAGCAACTTTTGTATGTATGTTTTGTTTTTTTCAGTTTCATTTCCTTGAAAGATGATTGTTTCTTTGTGTTAAAACCATCCTTTCAGAAATCAGTCAGACCAACACACAGCATGCTGACTGTGTTTTCTCCTGAGCACTCCAGGATAACATTTACCCATTTACTAGGGAGGAACCAAACTGGACTCAGACTAATGCCAGCCTTCAACCAAACACAGCTTTCAAGAAACAGCCACAGCTCTGCAGGCAATGTTACTCCAATTCCACAGGCAGCAAAGCATTCAGGAGCACTTCATGCAATCACACCACCGTGATAGACAGCATAGATGGGACAGAGACATCTTTTTAGCCCCCATCATCCTCAGATGAGCTGGCCTCCCCAGGGCAGCACTGGTGAGGCCAGCACAGCTTGGAACACACTCTACTGTGCTGCTCCAGAGGCTGAAGGTGCTGCTCTGTTTTACAGAAAGGTGTCACCAGTTGCTTTTCCATCATGCTTGCTCTGGAAGTTAAGCCCCCAGGTTTTGTCCGTTGATTAGGTACAAACTCAAAACATACAAATCCGTATCTGAACTTTGATGGTGCATTTGCTCAAATTGTTTTTAAAGGCAAGATTACACCACCTGAAACCGGCTTCTGTATTTTGGAGAGCATGATAAGCCTTTTTTAAAATACTTGTAAATGCTGTGCAAATGAAATTACTAGACAATAATCCAATATAATCAATGTCACGCCACAAAACAGTATTTGAATTTACATATCCTTGTGGAGTTGAGCAACAAACATCTAAGTCTACACAAATAACTGCATGCAGGTAGGCACACAGTCTTGGCTGTCCACTTCCCAGTGTTTGATGATAGATGCAGTGCAATGGGTTAGACTCAGCAACATGACACAGTACATCAAATTCACTATTTTTAGCGGTGTGCATTACCATGCTACTCCATTCTTACCACTCCAAGAGATAAAATAAGCAAAAAACCCAAAAACCCCACTGGACAGCAATGTCAAGACCTTTCCTTTTTTTCTCCCACACAGGAGTCCCAGGAGTTGCACTGGTAAGACTAAAAAATCCAAAGAGCAGAAATCCAGACACTAAACTGGGACAACAGCATGCACATGCATACATCCATGTGCCACATACCATGTGCACAATTAAGAACCCCACATAGATCTTCACTCAGTTTGACCTCAAGTAGAGAGGCAATCAAAGAGAAAGATGTAAAGTGTGGCAGTCCTTGTTATGCAAATAGCTAAACAGAACCAGATTGTAAAAAATAATTATACATGGAAAAATCTACATCCTCAGGTCAAAGGTTTTCCACAGCACAATTCTTACTGAAGTATTTTCAAGGGCTGTATAAACCCCTGGGTAAAAGAGTGTATAATTCAAACTCTGACAGACAATTAACTGTAACCATGTTAACGGGTGTCACTATAACAAACTGCACTGAACAGCTGCAGAGACAGAACGGGAAGAAAGCAGAGTTATGACAGATGTACACCCTGAAGACAAACTGAAAAACTGGCTTTTCCTGAAAGTAACCCACTAACTGCAATGAAACGAAGACCTAATTATCTCTAGTACACAAGAAATTGCTTCAAAACACCTACTGTACAAATGGAAGTGAAGTGTGACACAGCTTAATAAAATGGATAGCAGATGAAGACATTTGTCTTCTATTACTAGGCTCTTTTTAAATAGCTTACTTATGAAAACCACACCTTCTTCACTGACACCTGACATCACAAGATGTCTATCCTAGAACTAAAACAGGAAAAAAAGGAAGGACATCAGAAATAAGTTGTATTACTAAAATCCACCTAAAACTTTAAAATTCCATGAAAGCTTTCAGAGCAACATTTTATAGTCACAAAGATACAAGCAGAGTTCTTCAATGAAATATTACAGTACTGTGGAGCACAGTCCACACTGCAAAAAGAGCCACAGACCTTAAATCCGGAGAGAAAAAAAATCCTTCAAATCTCATGAAACAAGGCTGAGAGTGGTCTCCACAAGGAATGTCTCCACTGAATTCAGCACACCTACTTAAAATTTCACAAGGGAAGAGAGAAGCACAATTTGGCCATATCAACCCAACACTTCTCAGGAACCCACATGCTCATTTATGCACCTGTACAAGCCAACTCATAATGTTACCTTACTACTTGGGCAGGGGCAACAAATTATTCCCAAACTGTGGAAACCAACCCCCCAAAATCTGGAGCACAAACTAGGCTCCATGAATTCATGCAACCTGACCTGCACCTACTGCAGTTCATCTCTTCCACCTAGGAAATGGTGCCAGCTTGGTCATCTCCAGCTGAAAACATAACACGAAGCAGCAGTACTAACCACATGGAGAAAACATTTGAGGAAAGACTGGAAGTACTTTTTTACTAGGTTCTGTGAATTGGGAATGAAACCAGAGAAGCTGCAAGGGAAATCTGCAGCTGTGAGAGGAAAGGGGAGTTTATTATTATTATGTTATTTTAAACATATGTATTAAACATAGCTCAAAAGCAGGGAGCAAGTGGTATCTGAAGCCAGAGGGAAAATCCTGCCACTAAAACATACAATCCTTGCTGTTTCAACACTATCCCACTGAGTGTGAGAAACCTCTAGAAATAGAATCATAACAAGCATATTTTTGTGTAACTTTTATGAAGGTTTTAGGTTTGCGAGTGTGGGCAGCTTCTGACTTAGCTAAAAGACAACACCTGCTTAAAAAGGAAATTATTCCAAATAACAGCTAAATCTTTCTCTAAAAAACGGGGCTGGCACAAAAGCATCTTCAGCCTTTTACATTAAAACGCCGACTGAAACGGGTGGCTAAATCCTACCAGAATTTCTAATACTCCCTTCACAGCTCGTGTGCCCACTCAGATCAGGTCACCCACGGCCTGTTTTACTGGGGGGGCTGGCAGACCTCAGGATGTCCCGGATCTCACCTGCGGGTGAGCCTAACAAACTTTCGCAGGATGCAGGCGGTCAGCTGAGGAGCCGGAGAAGGCGGGCANCGCCGAGCCTCGCCCGCCCCGCCGCGCCCAGGGCTGCGGGCTCGGGGCCACCTTCCCGCAGGGCGACAGCCGAGCCTTCGGGAGCCACTTCCAAAGCGGCCCTCACGCTCACCCCGACAGCCGGCCCCAGCCGGGCCAGGTGCCGCTCAGGGAGGCTCTCATCCTCCTCCTCCTCCCGCAGCGATCCCATCTCCGCTCCGGCCCCGCACCGCGCCCGCCCCGGAGCCGCCAGGGCACGGCCGGCGGCCGGCTGAGGTCACGGAGCAGCCTCCTGGCCCGGCCGCCGCCGGGCTACACCTCCCCCGCGGGGGTGGCACCTTCCCGGCCAGCTGCACGGCCGCCGGCTTCCATGAGAAACAGCCCGGCTCGCCCCCTCCTTCTCCTCCCTCCCGGCTCCCGCTCCTCCCCGCCGCCGGCCGCACCAATCCGCTCGGCCACGGCTGCAAATCAAACTTGGTGCCCCCGGCTCCGCCGCCTCTCCCTCAAAGCCCTGTCACTGCCGAAAACGGCCAAGGCACCTTCCCCGCCCGCCCCCGTGGCCACGCTGCTAGGGAGGGGGTGGACGGGACGGCGGATCGAGCGCCAGCTCGGAGACGAGCTCATTTTCTGTGTCTGTCTCTCCTCCCACTCCCAGACAGTTCTGGAAACTGTGTTATCACCTCTTGTCACAGGAAACCAACCAGCAGGCGGTGCAAACAAACAAACACCCTTTGCCTCCACCCTTCCCAAAATCATCCTATCGGGAACGAACGGGCGGGTGCGAACG
>VZRF01009233.1:184846-288734 GCA_013396875.1 Vireo altiloquus | reverse complement strand
CACCCACCCAATAATGGAACAGTACTTACATTGAATCTGCACATCCTAAAAAGTTGTACTTTACTACAAAAACATCCTCCCCCCCGGAGATATTTTTTCCACTGTGAAAATCAGACAGTCTTGGTTTTTATTCACAGAACACCCTGAAGCACCTTCTGATTTTAGAGCCTAAGACTGATTCCCTTGTTTTCTACTTCATGAAAATATGAAAACACATTCCCTACATTCTCCGGCACTTGCCTTGGCATCCAGACCTGTAAAGATACCTATTGGCATAGCTTTCTGTACGTCAGCTGAATTAGGTGATCCTAATTGATAAATGATTATCTGTGCAATATACTCCATCACAGTACCTGATAATTATAATAAACTTACTGCCACACCCCCATCACATCACCCCTGAACCTCCAGGGGTGTTAATTTTCAGTACTGACTGGAGACTTAGTTGTTCTGTATTTTCTAAACAGCCTATGCCTGCTGCTCAGCTATGGTATAAACGCCAGAACAGAATAAGTCAGAGTTTTTCCCCTCAGTGGTCCACAGGTCCCTCAGGAGCTCAGGGACGACCTCTCATAAGTTCATAAAAAGTAATAAAGATTAGCAAAGCTACTTCATGTCAATTGGCATTTATTATACAGAGGTATGCACTTCTACTGGATTAATATGATGGTTGTTCTTCTAAATAATTTTAAATAATATTGTCCATTGTAAAAGACTGAAGAATCACAAGAAATGCTATTTGTTCCACTTTACTGAATGCTTTCCAAGAAGTTCAGAACAAGCTTCTGAGAAGACCTTAAATGTGAATGGGCTCTAGTTTCTCAAGAGGAATGATAGAAACTTTCCTGTCTCAAGCTCCTTGGATTTGAGGAAGTATTTTTGTTTTTCTGTAATTAGTTTTCCTTTGTACATGCAGCCAAGTTTATATTACACCTTGTATTTTAGGAAGCATTTCTCTTGGAAGCCACGTAAGGCCATACATTTAAGATAACACGATTGTTTTCACATTTAAGATAACATGAATATTTTCATGGTAACATGAGTGATGGGCTGTGTTTCAAAAAAGTAGCAACTATCTAGATTACTGTAGAAAACTCCTCCAGTGTGAGTCCTGTGTGCTCTACAAGCAGCTAGCCTAGTCTTTGCAGGAAGGTAACACAACTGGAACAAAGATGTCACTTTGTCTCTGAGTATGGTGTATCCACAGAGACTCTTCTGGTATAATACACTTCTATGTTTTAAAACGAAATATTAAAAAAATCAAAGGGCTAGTAGCTGGAAGAATACTTTTGGAAGTGATCGGAAAACAGAAAGGAGAGGTTACTTCCTGTGCTGCTTCAGCACTACAGGTATGAGGTTGCATATCAGTATAGCTATGGTCAAACGAGAGAGTATTCTTCTGCTACCTGCACTGGCTAAATGTCAGGCTGATGAGGAAAATTCTGCTCTAAGCAGAGTCAGTAGAAGTTTTGACATCAGCCTTTGTCTCTAGTAGGTATTTACCCTCTCAGCAAAGCAGGTACTTTGTAATAATAAATAATGTCTTAAGGCTCTGTGCCTCTCTCACTTATCTTTCTATTGGTGCTATCACTCATTCAAGGAACACTCGGAGAATATGTATTAGGCTTAGAGTTAGGCTTTGTGCTAACATACAGAACTTCTGGTCCCTTCTCCAAGTTGTGTCATCAGATATAGTCACTCATACATTACATTTTATTTTAATTTTTTTATTGTTTGATTTTAATGTCTTCCTCTTGGCTTGCTAATTTTTTTGCAGATGCACAAATCTGAGGATTGAATATGTGGCTCTTTGTAATTCTTTTCCACCCTTTTGTGGAAATCGGTTGCTCCAGCAGTAGCTAATAAAGTATTTTTGCTTCCTTCATTCTTTCTTGCTTTCTTTTCCTTCCTTCCTTCCTTCCTTCCTTCCTTCCTTATTTCTTTTTTTTTCTAATTTGATAATACTCCTTTTACAGCTGGAATCTTTTCCAATAATTCTTGCAGTCCCCACACATGAAGGTAGAGCAAACAAAGCTGAGTTTCTCCTCACTGTTAAATTTGGCCCAAGAGTATCAATTAAAACTCAAAACTGTTCTTTTGCTCTTTTGGCTCTAGCTTTTAGGAACTTCCATTTTTTCATTTTGAAGATTAGAAACTTGAGGAGAAGAACAGCACAGATCCAAATGGGCACTGCCAACACTAGATTGTACTTAAAGAGTAGGATTTTCCAAAGAGCTTTCATACATCCTGTGAGAGAGATTTTGTAGAGCAGAGCCATAAGAGAGATGCAGAGTTGGGCCAATTCCTGTTGAGGTCCATTTTGTCTTTAGCTGGTCTACTCACACAAGCAAGGGAGAAAAAAGATTTTGACTCATGCATATGTAAATCTATACCACTTACAAGTTGCATAAGTGCAATATTTTAAACTCCTGCAGAAATAAAACTTACTCAACTTGGCTAATCTATGGGCCATAGAGGAGCACAGTTGTCAGTTTTGCCCAACCCAAATACATCATTTGTGGCAACGTGACATCTGACTGCTTCACAGAATTATGCACAAAGCTCCCCACTAATTGGTGCTCTGGCTTTTTCCATCCTTCTCATTATCTACAACTACCAAAATTTGGTGTGTCTGGATTAGGCAGGTCAAAAAGGCTAAGTTCCGTTAGTAAATTAATTTCTTTGACTCCGAAGCTGAGGTTTAGAGCTACCAGGATTGCTTGTGAGAGTGATTTGTTTATTCATAGGCCATACACCAAAGATGTGATTTCTCCTGTGCTCACAACCCTCATTCTTCTGGTTTATAGTTCATTTGGCTTATTGAAATGTAGTTGTGAGAGGTCACTAACTGGATGTATGGACAAGTGCCCCAGTAAGGAGAAGCTGTGCCAGTGAAGGATGAGGATGGAAAGGGATAAAAATGAATCCTCAGAGCTGGACTTTATATTTAGCAGGCTTTCACACGGGGCTTGCAGCAGAAAGACCAGTGGACTCTTTTTAATGACAAAACTTGAGAAGTAGAGATTATAATACTAATTTTATCTGTGGGTAGGCAGGGGCATACAAAGGTTATATCACTCGCACAAGTCACATGTTAAGTCAGCATTAAAACCAAGAATAGAAACCTAAAGTAATGCCTCTCAGTCCAAGGTTTCTAATGATTAAACCATATCCTCTCCTTTGGCCTGCTCCACAGCACATAACACAGTACAAAGTATACCACCATGACATCTTGCACATAGATATCTTAAAATGTTTTTGCAAGTCAGACACAATCATTGCATGGATATGCAACTGCTGACACTGTGCATTCATCTAAAAGGAAGCAGGGACAGGTGTGCCTAACAGGTAAAATTAACTACATTCAAAAATCTGGAAGTATAGCTACTGAAATCAGTGTTTCCAAATTATTGTAATTGAAAAGCGAAAGCTGTCAGGAAACCAGTAGAACAAGAAACTCAATGGAACAACTGGAAGCAGATAGTTACCTTGCAGGTCTGCAAATTAAGCTGGATGAAGATGATGCATCACCTTTAAGGGAAATAACACAATTTTGTACATGATGAGAGAAGTAATTAGCAGTCGAGGTAATGCCCTAAAGATTAGGAAAACCTCAGGCAAGTGAGAGTTTAGCAGCAACAGATCAAATCTCAGCTGAAGTATCTACACGTGCCTATCTGGCAGCTCATCAAGCAACATTACAACAGCTAATCTAAATGAACTTCAATTTTAAATTGTGTTTGTGCAGGCAGAAATCATGTAGTGAAGGAAAGGTGCTGTGACAAGACTTGTGGAAGAGTTCAAAAGAATCTGATTACAGATTTTCTGATTGCAGAGTGCAACCTGACAACCTTGCTAGAAGTGGAGTAGTGCTACCAATTTTTCAGGCAAGTACAAAAAAATCAATTTTTTTTTCAGTAACAACTTAGTGCCAAAATTACTTCAAGAAATTTGCAACTCTGGATCGTTAGGAGTCAGAAAAAGACTAACTCAAGAAAGAAAGATCAGCTGTTCAAATTGCTCTGAGCTGTTTGTGATAGATAGCATGTCTACAAAGAGCAGAAATCTTGGAAGTAACTTCCCATGAGGTCCTTTTGGGTTCCATTTGGTACTTGATGGAATCGCCACAGAGTTGCTTCTATCTGTGGTGTCTCTTGGGACAACTTCCAAATGCAATGACTCACAGTTCATTGAATTTGAAGCTGTTTGCAGGCCATGAAACTGAGGTCTGCCACTAGGGCCAAGAAATCCTACACCCTCCGTGGCTAAAAGCAAACCTAGGACAATTAGCCATAAGTTACAATGCACAGGAGATATTCTGTTTGTCCTCAGTAGGTGTAAATAAGCCCCTTTTCTCAACTTCCATGCTTGAAATCCCTCTTAGGGAATGTGGCAATCATAATTTCAACAAAGGGAAAATTTTCTCCTTAAATAGTCAGAGGACTATTGATGCCAGATGCAGTTGCCCTGAAACCTACTTCAAATTAGTTAGTAATTTAGCTCAGTAGTACACAAAGGTAAAGGGTATAAAGAAGCCATCACTACTAAATAAAGGAAATCCTAGTCAAATAGACAACTGTTTATTTCAGCTGTTTTACTTCATCAATTATATGTTTCAGAAAGAAAGTTATTCAGTGTTTAACAAGTAGGAAAAACTATTAAGAAAACGAAACTAAATATATTTGTCTTGTGGCAATATTGATTGCTGAGCTTTTCTACAAGTTCCACTATGTAAATAAGCACAAAAAACTGTTTGGGATATTTTAATCAACAGATATGTTATAAAAGCTACCTCATGGACTTACATTTCATTACTGTTTATGTTCAGAGGTTCGACAATATCCAACAGGACTCAGTACAAGAGGCTTGAAATATTCAGCACAAAAGAATGTTTAAAGAATAGGGGAAAGCTGAGCCCTTATCTAACCCCCTCCATCTCTCACCCCCCAAAAACGGTGGGGAGCTATTGGGATAAGGAGGGCAGTTCACGCCATATATCCATGGGCCACAGACCCTTGCAGAGACTGGCCCGAGCTGTGTCATCAACACATACCCAAACCAACACTGTTACACTTCCACTTTGCTAAGAGCTTATCAGGAGTACACACCCAGTGAAAAATCCCCCAATATAAGAATAGCCGCAGTACCCTTATCGGGGAGAGAATTATTATCTCTTTTGCAAATAAGATAGTGAGACATAATTGTAAAGAGATGCAAATAAAAACTGCCCCTGGCAATGCGAAGAGACTCGAATTCATGATTCAGCCCTGACACATTACAGCAGACTAATCCTTCAGTGCTGTTTGAAACACACACAATAGGAGAGGTCAGATACCCTTAAAACTGCATTTGCACTCTGAATGTGTCTAACCCCAAATTGCTTCGGACTCTACGAGAGCAGTGAGGGTTTCAGGAGGTGTCACAGTTTTTGGGCTTGAGGATGTCCACAGGCAGAACCCCAAACAGCTGCACAGTAAATTTTCAGGGCTCTGGATGTAAACAGCCCTCAAGTCATTTCATACCATTTATATCAGTAATTCTGAGGTGGTTTTTTGTTGTGGTTTGTTTTTTTTTTTTAATGGACAAAGGAGTTAAAATTTTTAATTGCATATTTAGAAGTTACAGTATCTTTGCTCAAAGGTGAGACTTCCACGGTTATATTTAACTAACCACACAGGGAAGAATGAAGAAAAATTGGAAACCAGATCATTACTCTGGCTTCTGTGAACTTTGCTTTACTAAAAAAAAAAAAAAATAATCTCTGACCTTCCAGAACAACACTAAAAAAAAAAAAAATTCTGATCTGCTTATGTGGGCAGATTTTGGCACAGGGTAAACACCCATGTTTGCTCCTCAAATTGCACAAGTCAGAAAAGATTATCTCTGTCTTTCATCCAGGACATGCTTTTAAACCATTGCACATTTATGTCTCTGACAGTCTGAGGCAGGTTACTTTCTTCATGTGGAAGAGTAAGAACTGGGGCAAAGTAAATATGCCAACTGCCTGTAATCTGGTGTTCCTAAAGGAGCAATGAGCACATCCTATAGTGGGCACACAAATCCTTACATAACTGCCAAAATCCCAGTTCCAGCCTGCTCGGCTTCTCAAGTATTCAGCCAGCCATAGCAGCATCTCTGCCCTCAGCCAAAGCTGAAGGTGAGCCCACAGTATCTCAGATCTCTTCTGGGAAAGAGCCCAACTACTTAAGGCAGAGTCTCGGGCCACAGCACACAGAGTTTACAGAAGATAAGTTCAGGAAAGGCTGAAAGAGCACCAGCCCCAGAGCAGCCAGTCCCATGCCAGAGTACAAAGTGTACTGGCGCTCTGGTGTGGTGCTTTGGATCAATAACATGTGTAATAAAGCACATATTGACTGACAGGCTGGACAGGCCCACAGAGAGAACAAAGGGATTTTTCCTCTCCCACTATGTTGACACTGGAGCCTAGAGCCTTGATTTGTCTCTACCTTTACGTGTTTACCTTTACATGTTTATCTTCTGCAAAAGCTGTTCTTGTGGGTTCTTTGGGGTTTCTCTCTTTTTAAAGAAATTAAGAATCCTTCATGGCTTCCTTCATAAAATGTAAGTATGATGCACTCAGTAGTGCCTGACCCAAGGTTCAGAGATCCTAGTTAGCGTGTTGGCAGGAGTTTGACATCAGTGAAGGAAATCAAGGATAGCAAAAAGGTCCCTCACCTCGAACAAAGTAAAGAGAGCCCAAGATCACAGATTGCATGAGCCCAGGCAGTTCAGGTGAAGGGAATGAATAAGTATTTAAAGTACCAGCCCCGATGAGGGAGCCTCATTGACCAGCTAAGCTGGTTGTCTTTCAGAATGCAATTAACCTCACCTGGTTAAATGTTTTAAATCCTTTTAAAGTTGCCAAAGGTCCACTAATATCCTCAATTCTATGTTTTTTCTCCATGAAAAAATATCATTCCAGAAAATCAAGCTACAACATACACACAAAATCCTTTGCTACTCCATGCACTCGTGCTTGCTTTGCTTTCTTGTGTATCTCAAAGCCTGGAAGTCCCCAAGCCCAGCTAAGGAAAGAAGGCACCGATGCTTGTCTTCCTTAAAAATTCCTTCTGCATATTTACAGTTTGTAAGCAACCATTGAAACCAAAAGCATGAGTTGAAAGTCCCTTTCCTTTGTGAGCGGGTGTTTATGCCACTAATTTTTGTGGAGCTAGGCTTTTCACCAGGCCTAGGTTTTATAAGTACAGAGAGTTCTCTAGAGCCATTGCCATTCAATCTGTATGATATTTCATAATAAACTGATGTATCACACACAACACATCATGCCCTGATTGAAAACCAGCGTCTCAACCTGAACATCCCCTGAGTAATTAGTTGAGAAAGGGTTTAAAAGCTGCATGCCATTTCCAACATAAGGACACAAATGATGTCCTATTTAACAAGGTGTTTGCTTATCCTAACCTTGTTCACACTTCACAGCAAAAAAATAGACACTTGCAACCCTGTGAAAGATAAAACTTTTGCTACACATACTACATACATAGGACGCCAGCTAAAATATCTTAACTTCTTTATACTTTAAATTCTATTAATGATTTCAGTGTGTTCATCTTACAGTTCCCTAGAAAGAAATCATTTTGTTTTGTATACAGGAAAATCTCCTGTATATTTAGGCCACAGCTTGCAAAAATAAACAAATAGTCCATTTTGTCGGAGATTTGGCAGGTGGAGCAAGTTAAAACAAGGGACAGAGACAGTCAAGACCCCAGGCTCCGAATGGCTCATCCAGCAGAGTTCTGTCTCATTGCCATCCTGATTGGACTCGATGACCTTAAAGGTCTTTTCCAACCCTACTTGATTCTATGATTAAGTTCCTAAGTTTGTTACGCTGCTTGACAGTGCCAAAAACCCACATGAACTTCCTCAAGGGGAAAAAAACCCTTTGCAAACAAGTGAAGTTGCAGTTTTCTTTTTCTTTGCACTAAGGTTACGTCACTTATCTCTTGGGCACAGATGACATTCATAACCATGTGCCTGGACTCCAGCTAAATTATCGCTTTCCCTTAAACAGTCGGAGGGAAGAAAAACAACAACAATGCTGCACAGGAAATTAGGAAGGCTTGGTCTTGTGCTTGATTTTGAAAAATTCTTTCAGGTGAGCTTCCAAATTTTTTTTCCTGCAGCTTTTCACGTACAAAAGATTTATCATTTGTGCGGGCAGACTCGGGAGCTGCATGTGTAGCTGCCCAGCTGCACACAATGTGGGCACAGTACCTGCTGCACTAAAGCTCTCTGCAGGCAAGTAGACACGTTCCAGCTATTCAGTCCAAGCATTTTAAGAGATCTCCACCCTTTAGGAGACCTCTTTCTGCCTTTGTGGCAGATACTTATTTTAGTGAACGAGTTCCTGCCCATCTGGATTCAGGTCCTATTCATGATCAGAAGTTCACAGACAGATTCACAGCAGGTAGTACCAAAAGCATTCTAAGATTTCTACAGCAAAATGTAATGACTTCATTTTAATAGGTAAACATGATGAGCTCCACAAATGACTGCTGAGGCATTAGATATCATTAGTCCCACAGAGAAAGCAGTAAAGTCCTGCAGTATCAAACTGCTTAGCACTAATTTACAGAGGCTGCATCCACAAATACTTTCCTATCATTTTGCAGTTGCCTAATTAATTACATATATTAAGAAAATTAAACTGAAGGATACAGCAAGTACTCCCAGGGCAACCAATGACTGTGTCACCAGCAATTTGCTGCTTTTGCATTCAGAAGCACTCACAATTTTCTTTTAGTGGCAAAGAGGACCATAAAAGGATGAAAGCAAGGATCTCACTAGTACAGCAGAAATCAAGAGAGACTTCTATTGCATTGAAATTAGTGAAATAGCTCCAAGAAAAGAACTTTATAAACATGTGCAGGAATGAGCATATTCAGTCCTTGAACCATGTTGTCCCTATTGTGTGCACATGCATATTTTGTGTCACACTGACAACAGAAGCAATGAGTGAAATATCACCACAGTCATTTATTTTAAACGTACACCCATATTTGTTAATTTTAAAAAATAGTGATTTTTCATAGTAAGTCAAAATCATCTTCAAAAATAATTTCTGATACTTGAGGAGCTCTATTTAGATTTTGAAAAAAAATATTACTGTCATTCTTTTTTCCTGTACAACAAGAGCACAGGACGTTTGAGGAGCACAAGACATGTCTTCTATCTTCACATTCAGGAAAAAGATAACAAAACTCCAACCCAAAACGTACCCAAATCAGAAGGGAACATACACAAGGGCAATTCCACAGCTATTTGGTGGCAAATGATAAGCACAATGTGTCCCTTAGTGGGTATGCAGAATGTGTGATACAGAGTTTAGAAAGTCCTCATTTCCTAACATTTTTTTCCTTTTTTTAATCTGTGGCAGAACTGCTGACTGTCACATTTCATAGGGAGAAGCAAACTTATTCTTTGATGTTTTAAGTGCCAGACTTAGGAATGACTAATTCTTCTGTTCTAATATTACAGTAGCAGTTCTGAAAGAAAAAAGACATAAAATACCTCTTCCCATCTTTTTTTTTTTTCTACCCCAATTTTAGGACATAATTTTTAGAATCTTCTTGGAATACTCTGTGAAATTTTAAATGCGCCCTGTGATACAAGGTTAAAGCCCTTCTACACTTCTTGATACCAGCATTTGTACTTTGAATTAAAGGTCAAATAAATCAAACAACTTAAATCCTACACAACTAAAAGAACTCTTTCACTTCATATCCTCCAGACCCTTGTAGTGGTTTTACTTCAAGGTCCGAATCTATGCCATAATTACAGTAAGCCTTTATTGAATGAACAGCAAAGGCAGTTAACTAAAGAATTCCATTGATACAGACCATAGCAATAACATTTTCAGGAGAAAATTGTTTGTAATATAAACCAAGCTCCAACCATCTAAGAAAACAATCTGCAATTTGGTTTCTTGCTTCAAAGCAGAAGCTGGCTATAAAGTATTTCTGGAAAGTGCACAAGCCTCTGACGAGCCATCCCTTCCTATGAATAGGTAATTAAAGCATAACAGTATTTCACCAATATATTCATAATCTACATGGTTAAAATAAATATAGCACTTTTCAAAGTATCTTTTCACCGGAAATCCCAGGTGAGATCTGTTTGCCAGAACACAACCTATATGTTATGTTGCCTCAAAGGTTACTCTGCATCAATTAATAGAAAGTTTCCCCTTCAAAATTCTTCTATTAATTGAGGAGAACCTGTTGAACCTTAAGCCTTTTCTTCCATTTTAATATTTATTTCCTCTTCTCCTGTTCCTCGTGGATATCTTGTATTTTGTTTCCATTCCTGGCAGCTGTTCCTCCCAGCAACTCCCCTGGCACTTGGACTCTATTGGCCACTCAAAAGCATCACGGTCTAGGCAGTCCAGGCTTGCTTGGATGGAACAGGCTCAAGTGTTCTCTCTCTCTTTGGCATCTTTGGTGCATGTCCAGAGCACACATTAGCTCTCTATCAGTTACTTTTTCATGCAATTTACCATAGCCCAATTGCTGTTCCAAATCAACCAACATTAACTTTCCCCAAAATGGGCTGTTTTCTACATCTGTGCCTCAGGACACTTCAATTCCAGCTCGGTTTTTTTAGGGAGCACATGGTTACAGAAGCAAACTGATCCTTTGTTCTGTGTGCAACATATCACTTGTAAATCTCCCTTTTAGCAACCACAAGCAGTTTGCAGATTTAGCTTTCAAAAGTCTCTTAAATTCTAAATACATTCATGTGCATACCAACCTGATTCTCTAAAGAGTTTAAAAGACTCAGATTAAAGTCCTCTGAGAACAAAATTATCCCTATTCTACACAGAGCTGCTTTCTGAAACAGAAGGCACACCAAGCATTAGCTTTTCCTCACTTCTCAGTGCACTTGTTTTCACAATCCCAAATGTCGCTGGCAAAAGACCTGTAAATCCAGATTTCTTTTCAGGCTATTACTCACCAAAGCCTTTAAGTTCCTTCCCCTGCCAGCTGAGACATTACCTGTTTACCTGGCAGAATGGTTAGGGGTTTGGTTTGACCACTACTTCTGCCATAAATCACATTAGACTTGTGGGACTCTTCATAGCAGTAATGCTGAAGCAACCTTATTCTTTGCATCATAAAGCTGACATTTCTCTGAGTGCGTTTTCTCAATTATTGTGAGAATTGAGTGAGAATTAAAGAGAATTCAGAAAGTAAAAGGAGTTTGCTAATATATCAGTAAATACTGATGTTTATACTTTAGGACTACCTCCGTTGGAAAAGCCAACTGCAGAACCAGACAGGAAGCAGCAGAAATCAATTTTGTTTACTTTGGTTAGTAACAAACATTCAGAGAAAAATCCCAATGACACGGGTTTTGAAAGCATCCATCCCATGTTTTGAGCTGTGGCAGTCATGTTATCCATATTCTTGCTGTTCAGAAGAAAAAAACACCAGGTATAAAAAAAAACAAAACAAAACAAAAAACAAATAAACAGGAAGGATTTTCTCTGGAAAAACTCTCTGGAGTTCTATGATGTCAGTGAATGAAATTCAGGTCTGCAAGTACAGTTCCATTAAAGTCATAAGCATTAAGAAATAGTGCTCCTGCACTTCAGAAATGGGTGCCTTCAAAACACATAAGGGTCCCTTGAGCTTGTTATAGTGGAGAAAATAAGATCTACTGCTCTTTTAATTCACCAGAGAATACCTGTGAAAGAACTGAATTCTATTTCACTCTAGTAACTATCAACAGAACTCCCTACTAAAATTCTGTCACGTACATTTGAAAACACTAGGATTAAACAGATGCTTCAAAGACTAAGACACCAAACTACTGCACTGATGACCTGCATTTTTCAGTAGGCTTTATTAATGATGGCAAGATCTGATCTGAGAAGCTATCATTTGTTAAAATTTTATTCTGTTGAAGACAGCACCAAAATGCAAATATTTAAGCCTATTTTTAGGACTCACGCCACACTTCAAATATTTTTCTTTTAGGTAGATGAGAATACAGCATATTTGAGGCTATACTTTCATTAGCAAGTTGTGCAGCACACTCAGAGCAAGTCTGAATAGCAAAACAGGTGTAGCTGTAAATTAAAACCTCATGCCTACAGGTGTTACTGGAGGGAAGGAGAAATGCTTTATACTGGCTCTGCCCTGCACTGAATGACCATTAGCAGTTAAAGCACTATAAATATGGTCCTGTAGCCTGCCTTTTGTTTCAGTTTAATCTAAGAGGAGCTCAGTTTGTGCTCTCCCAAACAATCTGACAGCACAAACCAAGAAAAGGCAAGGAAGGAGGATGAAGAGATTCCTTCACAGGACATCCCCACTCAGAACTAGCACATTAGTTATGCACCGTGTGATGATCAGCAGAAATACTTGAGGGAGAAACCATTTAAGAAAACCAGGGAAGAAAAGGATAGAGAAACAGCATGTTTTCCATGAGGGTTCTATCCTTAAAATGTCTCCTTGATTTAATAACCTAGTAGCTTTTCCAGAACATTACAAAGCCTGCTAACTGTGGAGTAACCATTTAAGAAGAGCAAAAAAGCCAAAATATTCATTTAGTATTAAAGGAAACTTTAAGAAAACTTAAATGGGACAGTGGTAGAAAAAGCAAAGTTAGAATAAAAAGTTACATTTCTCAGACATTTTTTCTTTGAAAGATAATAAGTTGTCTGTAGCAGTACAGACACAGATATTTTCAAATACATACAATGAAATAAATACAGGTGAGGACTAGGTGAACATCATATCTGTATATGGGTCTGGATTGTCTCAAAAAGAATGAGAAACAAATTCTGCTCTTCATTTCATGAGCACCAGCCCTTCATCACTAAAGCATCAAGGACTTCTCCAAGTTGTAAATTCATTCATCATTACATCTAACTACATTACATCTCCCAGTAAGTCTGACCATTCAACATTTATCTTCACTCAACTTGAGGGACATAAAAAATCAGTGTAATTAAACAGGAATTCTGACATACTGGGCCACTGCTATCTTGTCTCTCTAAACTGAGCCAGGGCTATGGACCTAGGAGTAGTAAAGATAAATACAGGTTAAATTTTGATACCTATTTTGATACCACTAGGCATTGCTACTTGTTGATGTCAATATCCATTGGCATCGCTACCCATTGATACCTATTAATTTCAAAATTTTGATATTGACAGACGTTGATATTTATAAACATCATTACCTTTTGATATCAATAGGCACCAATACCTTTGGTTTTTAATGCCAATTTCAATATCTATCTTAATGCATTGATACGTAAAATTATCAGTACCTCCTAATTTTGATACCAAATTTCTATATTAGAATGCATCAAAACCTATTTCAATTTTCATACCAATAGGCATTCAAAGATTAAGGTGCCTACTTAAAGGAATCAATACCTTTAATCTCAATATTGATAGGCATCCATAGCTGTGAATTTCAATGTTGATTTTTATATCATTATGCATCAATACTTACTGATATCAATAGGTGTCAAAAGATAAGAATTGATACCTATCAATTTCTATAGTGATTCTGAAATCAAAAGGCATCAATAGACATTGATAAGCATGAAAACCTATCAATTTCAAGAGCTACTGATTTCATCTATACCTATTGACTTTGATGCTGATTTTGATATCAGTAGGCATCTATATCTATAGATATTAATACCTTTCAAAAGCAAGAGTAGTTAATACTTATAATTTTGAATACCTACTGATAGGTAAGTATTGATAGACTGATTTAGATAAGAACTGATACCTATCAATACCTATCAATATTGATACCTTTTGACAGAGATATTTATTGTTATGGCAATCATCAGTAGACATAATACCAACTGATAAGTACCAATACCTATGAATTTTGATATCAATTTACCTTTATACCCATCAACATCAATCAATTTAAATATCTGGGTATATTAAGAGGCATCAGTTCCTATGGAGGTTACATACTGGCCAAAGAGCCATGTGAAGTTTTGGTGTGTAGGTTACAGGTATGGAGCTTGTTCACTTCTGCTGTGCCTCCTGGTGCAAAACGTTAAAGAAAAAGCTTATTAGGTGTGCAAAATCCTGCATTGCAAGGGTCAGTGAGAGTGTGCAAAAATCAAAGATGCAGGGGTCATTTGTTAAAAACTGATCCTTGATATTTAGACAGAGGAGAAATATGCAAGTCTTGCTATTTCATTATCTCCAGGAATTCTGAGTACTTGCATATGGCTCAAATTAATTTGATTTTCTTGGAAGTCAGTTCTCTTTAAAACAGGTTTAGTTTCTCTTATGCTTCTCTCCAGATAGCTCAGCTTCAGCTCGTGGAGATGCACTTACTTCTTTCAGATTTTGGAGAGTTACTATTTCTACCTAGATTTCTCTGCACAGTACTGGATCCTCTGCCATGTCCACAGTTTTATTTCTGAAGGCTGAAAACACAGCCAGCCATACCCCTTTTTTCATTTCAGCTGCAAACATCCTCTCTCTGTCCCCCACACACCTCCAAACCCAGCAGGGCGAGACAGACACACTCCCACAGAGCTGCCTAAGAAGCTACAGTGCCACATGGAAAGACAGTTGGATTTACTGGCATTGTTTCTAACTTTAAATATTTTGTCAACTCTGGATTTGTGGTTTAAATTTGCTTATGTGACTACAGAACAAACGATAGCTATAAAAGCTGCTGCGTGCTCGTGTTATCCTAGCACAGATCAGTGTTGCAGCAGGAGAATCAGCCTGTGTGTTGTCACTGGCACTCCCTGAAGAGGAAAGTTTCCAAAGTTCACCTCTTGCCTGCTGGAGAAGGCTAGGATGCCCAGACTGACACTCCTTGCTGGTGGTAAATGTCACCGTGGTATCCCATTACCATGCCTAGTTTAAAAAAGTCTGACATTTAAAAGATACAAGCTTAGAAATCTCCTCTCAACTACACCACTGATGCAGTACTGAGTAGCAAGGAAAAACAGTGTCTAGCAATTCAGACCACCTTCCTTCAGCACTTTTGGTTTTTCCAAGGGCATTTCCCATGCAAATAGTGACTCTGCCCAAATCCCACCACCTTAAAAACATTGACACAATGTTTTTGCTGTTCTCTCAGCCTTGAGAAGCACAGCTGCTGGCCAGTACTGAATCAGGGAATTCAGGATGGATATAATAACACTACAGCAATGTTTGCCACACCAAACCTGAGAATGGGAGCTGAGAGTGGTCCCCACCCTTCAGTAAAGTCTGTCAATATAAATGGGATCCCAACAACTGTGCAGCCACTTCATCAAGAGAACAGTCATGATGCTGGATGGAGATTTTCAGTTAAAAGAGGCATCATTTTCACAAGTCATAACACTGCATAACAGATCCATCTCTGAGTGTTTAGCTACAGAAACAGGGTGATGCTCTTTGCAAACAAAACAAGTTAGAGGAGGAAGATTAAATGGCTCAAAAGTCTAGGGCCAGCACCTTGGGCTTTAAGTTATTTCTCCTAATTTCTCAGCCTAAAGTGAGCTGTTCAGCAGGTCTATGAGGCTGGTGCTGAAACACCTCGTATCTCCTCCATATTTGATTTAGGAGGATCACATTGGATGTGGCCTGGCCTAAGGCCAAAGCATCTTCACAAAACTGTTCAAAACTTTCTGAAGGGCAGTTATCCTTCAGGGCTTCACAACCTAAACTAAAGGTCTCTCCAAGCACCCACAGTCTTCTCTCTACTTACAAATGTTTCAGCACCACATTAATGTCACTTATGAATGCAATGAGACACAAGGAAAAGAGAGGATCGTTTGCAGCATTTGGGTGTCCATGGGTCCCACAGGACATGCTACAGACTCACTGTGACACTGAATTCTTGTACTGGGTCTACCTGGGATGGAGTTAATGTACCACACTTTATCTTGTCCCATGATTTTTTGTTTGTTTGCTTGATTTTGGTCTTCATAATCTCTCCCTTATCCTACCGAAGGAGGAACCAAGTGAGCTGCTATGTGGGTGCTGAGCTGCTGGCTGAAGTCAACCCACAGCAGTCATAAAGCCATACCCTTTTATCATCAAGCCACAAGAAAGGAAATGTGAAGGAAATTTTGGCAAGAATTGTTAAAGCAGCAGCATAGCACAGCAGAGGGAAAATCAGTAACAGGGAATCATGCAGCAACCAATTTGGATGGGAATTTCAGGTGCCAAAAAACCCTTCTCTTTACCCCTCTTATGGAGACATGAACTTCTGTGTCACTCAGCACCAACCCCTCCACACACACAGACTGTGTGTAGCCTGTGCCATAGAGGAAAGAGGCAGGATATCTCCTATTTCTCAAGAATAATGGAGGAGTGATCTCAGCACAGCAGCAGTCTCTTGTGAGCATTTTCTGGAAATCTGCTCAATCTCTGTAGATAGGGAGCTCTGAAGAACACTGGGGGCTGCCCACTCTGGCATTCCTGCTGATGCACAATTCTGCCTGCATCTGCATCCCAAACTGGAAATGCTGTGGTACTACATGAACCCAACATCTTGTTTGGAGTATTGGCCTGGTGGCACAGAAAGCCAACAACCCTTTCGCTCTTTCCCACCCCAAGAAAATTATAATTTATCGTATCTGTGAGCTCTTTGCTGAAACTAGGAACTAACACAGCTCCCAGCCTCCTAAAAGAAGGGGGATGACTGTCCTGCACAGCATTTCTGCAGAAGGGTTGTCACAATTACAGGTGGTCACATTCTTGTGGCTCCCCTGCAGGGGCTGACAGAGGATGGGTGACAGAGCAACTCCTGGTTTTTGAGACATGCAGTCAAGAGAAGGGTTACTGCAATCCTCCAGCACCTCAGCCAATAGCTGCTTTGTATGTCAGTAAAGTGGTACTTAATCTTGTGTTTGTGGGTCAGGGACAATCTCCACAAAGTTACTGCTCTGTGAGCAGTGAGTGTGAGGAAGGGGCTGCGCTGTAGGCGCTTGGCACAGGAACCTCTGAGAGCTGTGCTTTTGCAGCTTGCATTAAACACAGCTCCCCAACACTGGGGCTGAGCTAGGTACACACTCCCAACTAGGACAGGAGAAGGAATTTCTGAGATAGCTGTTCCATGCAGGAATTTTTCCACAGCTGATGGCTCCGAATGAGGTGTTTTAAAAGTACCAGTATCAGTATCAGCAGTGCACAGCTTCTTTGTGGCTCTGAGCCTGAAGCTGTAAGCCTTCCAGAAAGGTCAGGCACCAACTTCCCCCTGTTCCTAGAGCAAAATAAAGCAGCTGACTTTGTGGGGCTGTGATCCAGGGCACTGGCACAAATGGTCACTGACTCTAGGACTAGATGGAAACATGGAAGGAGGTATTTCTTGGCCTGTCCTTGCAGAAGCCTTTTATATGGAACAGGGATCATGGAGCACACTCCAGAACAGACACTCTCCTCTGAACTCTTCTACATGGTGCCTCTCTCAGATGTTGTTCTTGAGCCCTTCAAGGGCTCTACCTTCAGTTTTTTTAGCTGGTTGAATTCCTTATAGCTTGCCAGTCTCCTCTTTCAACAGCCATCATGATATTAATGACTTCCAGGTCAACAGCAGATGTATTTGATGGCACTAAAATCCCAGTTCTTTCACACCTCAAAGATTGTCAGATCTTTGGGTCCCCAAAGCTGCAGCTTTGTGAATTTTACAAAGTAAAACAGGCAACTATAGACTTGGCGGAATTTGGTGAACAAAGTAGAGAAGGCATTATACAAAATGGAAACAAAGAGAAATAGAAATTCAGCAAGGGAAGACAAAGATAAAGATGGGCAGTTACAGAAGGAAAAGGGTTTAAATTCCAAATCGGTTCAGATGAACCAAGAAGGTTTCTTTGGGATGCTGTGAGAGCCATCAGCATTTGAGATCCTCGTCTTGACCCTTCTGTATTCAGTCATTCCAAGATAACCTCATGGTGGCAAATCCCAAACTAAAGGATGGAGTCTAACAACCTCCAACACTGGAGCATATTTGGACCTCAACTTCCAGACGAGATCACTCCTAGAGGAATCTAGTTGTTTCTAGATCCTTTTGAGAACTGAACACCTATGCAGTAAATTGGAACCATCAAGAGCTTCGCTTTAAAACCATACTCTTATTTCAAACCCAGCTGCTAATATAGACACAGTTTTAGTCTTCCCATTACTGCTCTAAACTTTGATCAGGTATTTTCTCTCTTCTTTTTTATTTACAAACAGGTAATTATTTTCTTGTACTTATATCTGGGCAAGCCAGTATATGACATTTACAGATATTTTTGCCAAGCACTAAATGAACTATACCCATTGCCTAGCCAGGAAGCATCCCTCCTCCCCACCACCACAGGTGTCTAAATGCTTGTTTAACCTAAGGATTAAATAGGCACAAAACCTGATGTAAAAATTGTGGTTTCTATTGAAAATAGCTAAAGCCTAAAATTAAGGATTACACTCCCTTTGTACCGGTCATTGGATAAATATGATATCTATTTCTTAGAGTTCCCATGCTTTCAGAATGAAAAAAATGACTGCAACTGTTTGGAAGAGGGGGGTGGAGCAAGTTAGTTTTTCACTTTGTTCTTGGAATCAGGGTTGAAGAGAATGTATTAGGCAGTGTAAGTAAACTTGTAAAATCATTGCATGTGCTATACATATTTTAGACACAAAATAGGATTATTTCACTTTTTGTGGGGGGGAAAAAAGCATCTTGAAGTTTCATTATAAATCAATCACTCTAAATCCTAAGGACTGTGAAGTCTAAGGTGGGACCTCATTTTTGTGGTGTTGAACTAGGAGGGGTCACGTGCAGTGTTTGACCTACATAGTCACAGCTCATATGCATACATAAATGCTCCAAAGCTTTCCAAGGGCACAGGGTTCTGGAAAAATAGCAAAGAAGGACCATCCCCACAGAATTTACCTGGCAAGTACAAATCTTCCCAAAACTACATTATTGGCTATAGCTCTTGTGCACTGCACACCTGAGAAAACCTTTAATTGCAATGCACTACTGACCTTCTTGTGGATTTAGGAGCCTCTGGTAAATGAAAACAGCGAGTTGCAATTTAGCAGCCAATAAGAACACACACACAACAACAAAAATCGTTCTCTTAATAAAGCTGAAAAGCTCACATAAATTTCAGTGTCCTTGAGATACTGTAACTGCACCCGAGATCAGTTCCAACTGATGCTGGTCCCACAGGGAGTTTTTTAACTGCTGTTCACTAAGCTGTAGTCATTCTTACTTTTCATGTCAATAAATCATGGTATTCATGCAATCAACTAGAAGTAGCTGTGGCCTGGTATCCCCAACTCATCATCATTTGGGGGTCTAATGTAATTTACATAACCAGCACAGTACGGGCCAAAATATGCTAAGTGATTCTTGCCTAATTATTTTGTCCAGAATTTAGACCCATGTTCACTCAAATTTGGTGAATTAATTTTTTGACAGAATCTGTTTCTAGCTACAATTCCATTCAAACTGGTATTTCTCAAGTCTCATTGAAAGCCAAGGAGGGATTGACCATAGTTCTAATACCTTTTCCCAACAGTTCACTTTAAATAATACATCTTCTCCATTCACCTAAGGGAGTCCCAGGAAACGGAAGAAAAATTAAAGAATTAATCAAATTAACCTTTTGGCCCTCCTGCACTCTCCCATTTGCTTATCCTCTCCTAATTTGGGATCTGTACATTTCTTTGCAAATACATTGCTTCCAGCACTGCTTAGGACTTTACTTCTATTGTAACTTGCCCAGTCATCTGCATTGCATTCCTAATCTGTTTTTATTTCTTGTTGAATAACTGTTAAAGGGAAAATTCAGATTTACAGTTGATACTTAGGAAGGCTCTATCTGGCAAAATGCAATCTTTTTAAGATGCTGCACTTCTAATAAGCTGCTTCTGAAAAAATGTTCAGAACACCACACAGGAAAAGGTATGGGACTGTAAGAGAAGCACACAGACACAAAGACGAGCTTGTATCGTTTACAAATATCAGAATTGTGCCGTTTCTTCCCATGATGAGACTACCACAAAGTCTGGTTTATTCTGCAGCCTCCTAGACTTTGGGTGCCCATGCCACATTTTTACAATTTTTTTTCCCCAACAATGGTCTTTGTCAAATAATCCTGAAATTGAAAATGAAGAAAGAAATTAGAAAGATACAAAGGAATAAAAAACCCTACAAGGCACTTGTAGTTTTTGAAACACTGTATCTATTTAATATTAGAGTTATTTCAAATACTGTGAGCCATCTGGAACATTATGGCTCTGTCTTGACTGCCAGGAATGGTTTTCTTTTGTTTATTCACTAGTAGAGACAGTTTCTAGTCTACAGAGAGTCTTAGTCTTATCACTAAACAAACCAGATAGTCATGAACAAATGAGTACAGTGAACCCTGTCCTTAAATGCCCCACAGCAACAGCCTGCCTCCCTTGGGATTTCACAGTAGGTGGTTCATCTATCACAGGTAGGCAAAGCCTGAAAGCACATAATTGCTGCTGGTGGAAATGGAGTTTCCTCTACAGAAATCCTTTCTTTCTGCAAATTCAAACCCCAGTGTAACAACTGTACTTGAGAACTTGTAATTTCTAATTAATTTTCTGGTGAAAATATACATCCTATGTAGAAGAAAAGGATATCTCAATGCAGATGTACTTCAACATAAAAATGGGTGATGCAGCCAAGGCCTTTTGTCTTTGCTCTCAAGAGACATCTAAAACTTTATGTTAATATAATATGACACAAATACCTTTTGTGTACATGGGATGGATGTAACATCCCAGTTACTCACACTTAAAAGAAATAAAAGTGTTCTTAAACCCCAGAGCTTGTAAATTTATCACTTCTGACATGATTAGGAAGCAAGCATAGGAAGAAATTCTCTTTCAAAAGACAGAAACCGAACACAACTCACCTCAAAACTATTCACCCCAGAAGTGAGGCAGAACCCTTGCGGTACCATTGGCCAGACACAAAAAGAAGCAGCCTTGTTTTACAAAGTCAGTTGACATCTCTTTGCTCAAGACAAGCCTGTGCTGCCCTGATGTGTTCCTGTGCTCTCAGCAGCATCCTCAAGGCCTGATCTGATAGCTCCCAGAGCTCAGAGGAAATCCATCTCACACCAGAACTGTAATCATGCCATTTTGAAGCAGATGTATGCTCTTATCATTGTTTGCTTGTAAAGCAACAGCGTAATTTACTCTTGCCTAATCAATCTCAGCTGTTAAGAGTAAACACATTTGCTTTAGACATGGTCTTTATTGTTAAGCTACTTTACTGCCTTTCTCTCTTTCACCTCCTTTAAGGATAGAAGAATATTGCTTTATTTTCACACTCAAAAATCAGAACAATTCCTTTTTCCCTTTTACCCCAGTAACATCCAAAACCAATAAATCTTTTGCACATTTATTTCCTTTTCTATTTAATCCTCACAATTTTGTACATAGAAACTTAATAAATTACAAAATGGGAAAAAATTGTGATATTGTATTGAATTTTAAACTTGCATCTACAAGACAGAAAAGAAGGAGCCAACAGGTTTCTGCCCTGAACCAAAAATATGTTAGCAGCTAGAACCTAATCAGTGTTTTTCTCTGCCATCAGACTAGCAGAGGCTGCATCTTGCCCCCCACCCCCTACAAACTGGTTCTAGTTTATTGACTTTCAGGGCACACTAAAAGGCCCATTTGTTCTCCCTAGCTGAGAGAAGATGAAGAGGACCCCGGTCATAAAATTGGCTCCACTCTCACTTCCAAGAGTAGTGATTTGGATGTTAATAATAGGAAAACTGATAGAGAAGACTCTTCAGAGAAGACTGTGTGTAAAACTGTTCCCAGAGTGTATCAGAAACAGAGCCGGACACTTAATTTCACTACTAAAAGAGAGAAAGAGAGAAAGAGAGAAAGAGAGAAAGAGAGAAAGAGAGAAAGAGAGAAAGAGAGAAAGAAAGAAAGAAAGAAAGAAAGAAAGAAAGAAAGAAAGAAAGAAAGAAAGAAAGAAAGAGAAAGAAAGAAAGAAAGAAATCCATTCTGGTGCCCAAACAAAAAGTTCCCTTATTTTCAGAGGTGCATAGAACATACAAATCGCACTCACTCAGCAGTCACCTTTACAGAGCATCCCATTTGCTCAGCTTTTTGGATTTGACCAGGCAGAAAGATAAAATAGTCTAAAACACAACTTGGAACCATGGGCAAATAACACACAGGATCACGACACCTTCATGAATTAAAAAAAGACAAATATAAAATAAGTTTTTTAAAGCAACAGCATTAAGAACCTGTGTGAAGTGAAAATGCAGTGAAAGAAAGAAATATGATTAACAGTGAAATAAATTTCGAGTTTGAAAACAAAGATTTTTGGAAGCTGAATTGTATGCATTAATTTTTTTTCCAGTCCTTGGGACTCAGCATTTTAATCACGCTTGTTAGCTAGTATGTACTTGACAAAATCCTGCACATACTATGCTCTAAAGAAAGAAGATAATGAAAGGTAATTGCTGCAAACTTTCATCCCAGATGAAGGTACAATAAAGACCTTCCCTCAAGGTGGCACAACAAGGAGAGCCTGGTATAAAAGGCATGGTGCTACAACAGCGAGGATGCACGCTTGTTCTGCCTGAACAAATGTCTACAGCAGTTTGCAAAGCTAGCTGTGCAGCCTTATTTTCCAATTTGAATTAAAAGTTGCAGTGAAAGGTCTTTTTTCAGTTAAATCTGAATATAAAAGTATCCGATTTAGCAATAATCTAGTGGTTTTCTGTTTAGATATAAACGCAGATTCTCTCTCCTGGGTCATCACCAAACAGGAAGGAATTGTGCCACTGGAGAAGAACATGATGTACAGAATAATTAGAAATGCTCAGTTGACAGCACTAAACTACAGGTATAGGTGGTTTATAATGATTAAAGGAGACAAGCAAAATATATTTCCATTATAAACTAAACCTTTCCAAAAAGTCAAAACCATGATGATAAAGAGGCCAATGTGGAATTAGTCAGAGCTACAATGGCAATACCAACATTTATCTTCAAGAGATGATGGCTGAACTTGTCAAATAACAACCAGCAGAGAGTTCCTTACTGAGGGTAGATAAGTTCCACCTCTACAAACTGCATATTTTATAATCTGCTTATACAGCAGCTCATCCGTACAGCTGTCCCTTCATTTTAAATCCACCTGCTGTTTTAGCTGTGCAATAAAGTGCTAAATTCAGTCTTCAGGATCAAGGAGAGTGAAAAATACACAAGCCCCTGCTCTTCTGAAACTAAAGGTAAAGCAAACTGTTTGCTCTTCTTTTAACTAAAGGCTCTTCCTTTGTACCCTGCTTCAGCAACTTTGTGGCAGAAAAGGAGGCAAATTATTTGTGGTAGAACACATGATGCAATGCACTGCATGATGTAACTGTATTATAGATATGATGCTGAAACCCTTCCCTCAAGCTGGCAAACATCTCTGTGCTAACAGACCCCACTGGCATCCAGCTGGGCAGAAAGGTCAAGCTAAGAACATCCCATTGTAGGATCTATTGTTTTCCTGTGAACTGTGCCTTGCCTATCAAATTAGTCACTTAAAGAAATGAAATAGTTACTTGGTTAAATGACTGTTTCCCCTGGCTATTAGACAAAATGTATTACATCTCCAGGCACATGATCAAATGATTGAGAGTTTGACCTAAATTTACTTACTGTGCTAAACAGCCATAGGGAAAAAAAAAAAAGAATTGCGCCTCACGGCCTACTGTCAGACACAAAGAATATCTATCAGTCTGTAACTGCAGATGAAATGCAGTTTTGTAGTTTTCTGTGCCAGCTTTTTGGAGCAATTGCAGGTCAGGTGACAAAAGATATTTCAGAGAGTTTAGGGCTTTTTCTTGTTGTTTGGTGGTTTTCTTCCTGGAAGCTTTATGCTAACTGTTTTTGCACTTTGGGGACCCCAAAATGGTATGTTTTAGAGGTGCTTTGACTGAGCTTTTGTGGAATTTCCACTTGAGACAGATGCAAGATGAATCCTTACAAAAATACCACTCTCAAAACAGCAGAAGTACAAACAGATCATAGTCTCACACATTTGCTACACCAGACTAAAGACATGTGCACTTTTTAGAAATAAGCTTTCAATAGGGGGAGGGGGCATTCTGAAATTTCATAGACTCCCTTGATTTCCAGAGCACCTGCTCAAAGCTATTAATATTCAGCCATTTGAAAACAGGTTGAGTTCTTTTATCATTATGTCGTTTAAAAGAAAGCTGGCAAAATATTACATTCAGTTAACAAGACTGAATATTTCCAATTGAAAATTCAAATGTTTTGGGCATCCAACTGTCTTTAATTCTTTTATAAATAGATATTCATATTCTGGTAACAATAGTTTTTCAGTCCGTAACACCCCTGAACGTGTGGCTCACAGCCATTTTGAGAAGCTGCAGGGTATGAGAAATAGGGATAAAGGAGTGATCTACACCAACAAAATAGGGCTTGTGTGCAATGCAGAACGTGTAGGTGAGTGTGCAGTCTCCTTGGACACAAATGTAACCTGCAGTTTTCCAGGGAAAAAGAAGGAGAACTAGGGAATAAACACAAGTGCGTGGCAAACCTAAAATGCCACAGCTCGGAGGAGCCCAAGGACTCCTATGAGCAGGGACTGCCTCCGCCAAAAGTAGCAGGACCTGGGGACAGTCCATGAGTTCAATGTGTCTGGCTCAGTTTAGTGGAAGCTTTCTGCCATGCCATGGTCAAAGCCTGTCAGGAGAAGAGGCCACAGCAGCACTAGAGGCTTTATCAGGTGACACTACCAGAAGAATAGGGGTAAAAGGAACATGAAAAGTGACCTCCTGGTTGCTCCTGACCAAGCAGCCCATAGTGACACCCTTGGACAGCTGTGTGCACAGGTGTAAAACTCGTGAGCTTAAGGGACTGTCCTTTCAAATGCCGTTTAGAATATTGTCTGTCCCGAGTGTAGTTTTGCTGTTTGGTGTGTTACAACATTCAAACTGACGAGTTGCATTCAGTGTCATAGGTGGTTTCACTTGACAGATATGTAACATAAAATAAATTTTATTCATATTCTTCCCTTCATCTCCAGCTTCGTTTTGGCACTTCTCACCAGGCTCAACAAAAAGAGTTTATTCTTGGCTGGTTTTTTAACCACTTTTCATTCACAAAAGCTGCTATCATAGGATTTATTTTTTTTAAGTTTTCTTCTTTGTTCTTATGTGAATATACCTTTCCACAAAAACACATCTTTTATCCCCAAGATGTAAAAGGAAAAGGTTGAGGGAGAACAAAGTTTATTCCCAGTCCTAGGCACAGCCCAGCTTCATTTCATGAGATCAAGCAACAGGACATTCAACAACATGCTGGGTGAGGGGAAGAGACAAACACCCTGACACATTGAGAGCATGTTGACAAACTTCTTTAAACATCAAAAGGCTTCCTTCTTTTTGCAATTCATTTAAAGCTTTTGCTCCAAGGTTTTTGAACAAATTCTCCACTGGCAGTCCCTCAAGGATTAATTTTTGAAAATTATAGCTCACCAAAAGAAAAGCACTGCTTACAGATAAACCTTTGCTTCTGAGAGTCAAACCAGCACTCCCATCCAACCCCCCCCCGCAGCTCATTTTAAAGGAGAAAATGAGCATTGGAGTCAATGTTTTAAAGGCACTTTGAATATACATCTGGTGGCTCAAAAATGTTTCAGCCACCCCTTTTTTCCTTTCTCTCGAACGTGATGCAGTGACCATTTCTCTAGTGTTTCAGATTATTAAACCTGGATAATAATTCCCTGTTGCTGGCACAGTGAAGTTCTCTCCACCTGCCCCAAATCCCTCCCTTCCCCCCCCTGCCCCCGCAATTCAAATATCTGCTCTTCATATAACAAATAAAGAGCTGCAGTCAGAGACAAGGGAGTTGCAGCTGAGCTGACGGAGACAAACTTCAGGTTATACAAAAGATCTCCTTACAAGCTATGCCAAGCAGTATTACAAGCAAAGCCAGCAATCTGAACCAGCAGCAGCCCTCTAATTCTCACTGCCTGCACTGCATTCCTACCTTCAGCAAAAAATCCTTCAGGGCAGCAAGAATAGAGGCAAACCTGTCATCAAGAGCCACAGTACTGTCACATCAGCGACTCTCCTGTGTCAGCTACAGTCTTTAGCTCAGCTGTTTGCCTCTTTGGGGAGAACCTGCCCTGGCTGTCAGGAAATAGCATGTGTGTACATTGGTTCCTTCATAAGCATATAGAGAGCACAAGTAAACAAACCAGCCCTATTCTTTGGGGAATTGCGCTGATTTTTTTAAAAGAAGCCAAAAGATGCCTCTGTGAACAGTCCTATATATGGACCAGCATGGTAGAATTTACATGTAAATAGATCATGTAGAATAAGCCACTGTGACTTGTTTCCTTTCCCTGCATCAGCACTGGGAAAGAGATTGTTTTTAGCACGTGCTTGCTATAGAAATGTGTTTCCAAAACACATTGCTGAAGTCCTTGAATCACAGCCAAACAATTGGCTGAACCTCTAGAAACCTACCAATCATTACCTTGGGCACTGGCATCCAAAAGCACAAAAAGGAAAAAAAAAAAAAAAGAAGACCTCATTTTTCATGCCTCATCAGCCTTTGTGCCATGTCAACACCAACTGAAAACAACCACCTCAAATCAGCAAGCGTTGCTGTTCAGCAACAGTCCTAGGTGCTACCCAACAGCATCTGAAGAGGGAGAAATTTTATAAAAGCAGCTTTTTGGTACAGTCAAAGCATTTACACCCCAGCTGAGTTGTTGCAGTGGCAAACTTAGGGCATTCTGATAAAAAACACAACTTCAGAGAAACTTGGAGCATTATGGCAAGTTTTGAGGCAACCAAAATTGTTGGAGCTTATTAATATCTCTGGCCACCTAAAATAGAGTGGCTAAGAAGTATCACATAGGAGTGAGTAGAGAAGTAACAACAGTACCAAAATTTACTTGGTAATGTGGTTAAGAGGCAGAAGAAATAAAAGGTATAAAAATCTTCAAGTTGCAAAGCTCCACAGTACTCAGACACAGTACTTCACAGAAGTCGGCAGGAAATGATTTCATAGCATATGTCGGAAAGCTCAATTACCTAAGTACACTCAGAAATCCAAATTAATCTAATAAAATACTTAAACCACTAAATCCTCATGTAGGTACTCTCATTCAGAATTATGCTGGATTTTATGTTGCTCATCCTGAATTCTTTTTAACAATTAACTACTTGAAAGAATACACTTCATATCAACTATAAGCCCCATTCTTACAATTATTTGCATAGTAAGCCCAAAAGGAGCAAAGGTGTGACTGAGACAGCAATAGCACTGAGTACCTGAATATAAGGTCCTGAAAAAAAATAGATACAGACAAATGTATGTGTGCCCCCCAGGCATGCTGGCTTTCATAGCATTGCAAACCAAAGTAGACTGAAATAAACTGAGCTATGTAAAAGTTGAGTTTCCACAATCCAACAAAGATACCTTTACATATCCAGTGCTGACAAAACACAGATTTTTTTATCATGGAGTAAGAATTGGGATCTCTACGACAAAGCAGTGCCACCAGCCACTGGAGTTTAATGTGCCATGATGTACATCTTCACTGGTGACAAATCCACAAAAAATTCATAGATCATGTGCAAAAATAAAATACAAGTTATAATCCACAAATAAGGTATATGCTTAGCATGGCTTGTCAAACATTATATGTTCTTAAAAGGGTCTCAGCTTTGCCTGTTCCTTAGTCAGAACTTATTTTAAATAATTCCTCTAGCAAAGCTTTAGTAAGGATGAGTTGCATAGAAGACAGAAGAAGCCAGAGAAAGCTCTAGAATGATCCAAGACAGCTTTCCTCCTAACACCATTCCAAGAAATATAAAAATTCTACAAGTCTTCTGACAAATTCTCTTCATTAGAATTGCTCAGCTTTACTTCATTTTGGTTAAATTTCTGAAAAGGAGCCTTCTCCCTTCTACATCCCTGTTCTCTGCCAACACTGTTTGCAGCAACCTCATCTCTGGTGGTAACACAAAACCAGAACTGCAAGTCTATATATAAATATGCCATAAGATTCCCATATCTGTTGGGAAATATGAGATTCAACTCAAACATATTTGAAAGAAAGTTTAAAAATCACACTTCATTTTTAAACAAGGATTTCAACTCTCATTTTCTTCCTATTTGGTATTGCAAACTCCTCCAAACTCACAGCATAGCACCTAGACATCTAACCACCTTGTTCTCCAGCCATCTCACATACATCTGGGTTATTTTTGTTGCCAAGACAGCCTGAGCTTCTGGGATCCTGCTAAAAAGAGGCAAAAGAGTGCCTCTTCCACAACAATTTACTCTGGAATGAACTTGGTGGGGTTAGCAGCAGGTGTTGTGAGCCTAAATAAAAAGCCTAGGAGGAGATTCCCTGCTGTTCTTTGTGTTCTTAAGGTCTCACTCAAGCATACGCCTGTGACAGCTTCAAAGTCTACAAGCTGAACAATATTCCATGTCATTTGTTTGCTTTACACATATTCCAAAACAGTTGTCACAATGGGCAGCTTCAGATGAGTGAGTCTGACAAGTTTCCTTGCTTCCTCCCATGATTATACCCGAGACTATGAGTTTTCACTTAAAATGAAAACCTCTATTTTGAATTCCCTATGGAGAATTTCTCAATTTTTCATTCCTTTAAGAAAAAGTAGTTCCAATCAAGAATTTGCTCAGCACTTCTTGCTTGTGGTAAGTAGTTGGCACATGTCTGAAAAACAGTTGTATGAGGATCTGCAAGAAAGTCTTGCCTGCTTTGGTAGGTGGAAGTAAAGAACCAAAACTGAACTTAGAGACATCCTTACTTTAAAGACATTCACCATGTCAAAGCTCTGCATCTGGAATTCTTCAGCAACTAAATGAAAATCAGCTTTTTTAATACAAAGAGTACAGTAAAGACAATATAGGTCAAATATCTGCCAGAAACACTCAGCTGTTTTTCTACAGTATTAAATGGTTTTGAAAGTTGACAAGACTGAGGGTTCTACCAATTACATTAGAAACATGACTAACAATCAAGACAAAATAATCTAAGGATAAAAACAGGTTTGTTTGGTTTTTTTTAATTGTGAAGCATGAGTCTCTAATCTCTCTTACAGCAAGCCCTTTCTTTGGTCAGGAAAAAATTCAGATGATTGCTTGTAATTGCATACTAAGATTTAGCCTCTTTTGGTACAACCTGGATCACCTAAAAATGCTTTCTTTTATTTGTCTGTCAACAGCTCCCCACTGCTTTTATTTTCAGTCTTGATGTTCATTTTGCATAGCTTGATATGAAAAATAGTTTATATTGATCGAAGGTGCTCATGTCTGTATCGTGGGATTAATAGGATTATGCCAACATGGCAAATATGTAGAAAACATGGCAATGTAAGAAATACTTTCTGATACCAAGCAAAATATATGAAAGCTGACACAGTGTTTTGTGATGCATAAATATTTTACATTGTCATTTGTGGACCATTCATGATGATAAGGAATGGCAGGGACAACCACTTGGTTTCAAAATATAAACCTTGGATAAAAAGAAACCTAAAAAGGCATCTGCATTCATCTGTAATGTGTAATTTTGTAGACTTTCATATTTGCTAACTGTCTATCAAAAAGTTCAGAGTCAATTTTACAAAAAGAAACAAACTGATAGATCTGGAGGTCAAGGAATAGAGAGCACATAGACACAGAATAGACTTACAGCAGGGGCAGAATTAGCACAGGCTCTCACGTACTTGACTGGGCCTGAAGAAAACCCTCGTGTACATAATTATAGTTTTGATTCTCATACACCTTCATTGATTTTGTGTCCTGTCAGGAAATTGAGCAAGACTGCCCTGTCATCTATTTCTATGGGGTGGAAATAAGCTATGTCTTACATAATGATATTAATGTGCACCAAAGAAGCACGTGGCTGAGGTCTACATAAAGTACTGATCCAGTGCACACCATCTTTAAAATTCCCCTGGTAATATTTGAAATAGTGAATAAAATGGTAAGAAAGTTATTCCCCTCAACTCCTTTCAATCACGACCAGTCACTACAAATTATCTCTGGAATTCTTCCCGAGAAAAACTGTTTCTTGTAGGCACTCACCACTTAAGAGAAGCTGGGAAAATTTGTGTTTAGAGATTAAAGGAATGGAGAGCTGACAGCCAGGAGATGGGATTGGCTGGAAGCAGCAGCTCATGCTACTCTCCAGCAATTGTAAAGAGGATTTCACAGGAGTGCTCCCTATACATCACATGCTATCAAGAAGCCAGAATGGATATAATCCTTTGAATCATGCATGGATGAAATATCCTGGAGCCTGTTACCTCTCCAGCTAAAGTGAATCACTGCATCCAACTGATGAAGTAAACTTAGTAAAGGTCCCCAGCACAGCATCTCTTTTGGAAAATGAAGGGGGAACAAAGGGAAACTGGATTTCAAATAAGGTTCTGCACTATTATTTTTTGTTCAGAGTTAGTCTTCAGAAACAGAAACATTAGCATTGACTGACATAATCAACTTCTAGGCAGGTTTTCCTACTGCAAGATATATTAGGCTGTTTCTATATTCTTCTCCCACACAAAGCTGCATATATCCTTTTTGCTTGATGGAGAAATTGGAATTGGCTAACATTAGGTTCTTACATGACAATTAAGTTCAGCAGTGTTAAGAATGCCTTCATTCAGTAATTCATATTACTGAGATTGGGTATTCTGTAGCATAATTGTTGCCATTTCAGATACACTATAACAAAAAAAAATGTTTTCTATTCTCTCTTTCTTCTTAGAAATCCCATTGAAGAAAAATTTCAGTGAAAGATTAATGCAAGACTGGGGGAGATAAGTTTCTAAGAAACAGAAAAATTTGAGTGTTAATTATCAGCATGAATTGAGACAAAGTTCCTCCTTAGGATGTTTCTATCCTGAGATTCCAGTGTCAAAGGGAAGAACTTGCCTTTCCTTCTAATCTTACATATTATGCTAATTAATTTACTTTAAACAAATCAAGAAGTGTTATTTCCCTGGCTTTCCCTCTGCCTGTTGTACATTTCCTTGCACTGATTTTAATTCAGAGCTACATGCTTTGGGAAGTATTTAGAAGTGCTTAAAGAGGGTTTTTTGTGATTTGAGACTGATTCAGTAGCACAGTTCAATTACAATTCTTTGAGTATTTACTAAAAAAGTGGAAAATGCTCAAGACAGGTGAGGAAGAAGCTTTCCAAAGAAACAGGCAAGGAGAAATGCCTGTGTTACACTTAGAAAAAGAAAAGCCATTTTCCTTCACCTCATGAAAAGAATGAAAGCACACAATGTTCTCATCACAAGCACGTCCTGATGGATACTATAGCTTCCAGCATATGCAAAGCAATGTATTTTAAAGGTGATTTCCAATTTAAAGAAAGACCAGAACCAAAACCTAGAACAAAAAACCAAGCCAAAACAGAACACCAAACAAAAAACAAGCCCAAACCAGGCTTAATCATTTTGAATTTCTCTATCTCATTAAGGAATGAAGAAAACCAGAATTCTCATGGAAGACTGCACTAAAAATAATTATCTCTGATCTTTGCTACCTTTTAACTTTTTATACCAAGGTTTCCCAAAGAAATGAACCTTATCTCTCTTTCTCTCTCTCACACTAGCAATTTCTGAACCAATAAACTAATTTCCTCAAAGACAGTGATTTTCATCAAGCATTATGATATTAGGTAGTTAAGATGAGGAGGAAGACTCTCAACACCTCAACAGAGAGAAAGGCTGTAACTTCTGTTCCAGCCTTACTAGACAGGCAAAAATGCCCACACAGCAGTGGTGTTGAAGTCATCCTGTCTGCAAAAGGCATCAGCTGGATCTCACATCTTCCTAGACACCAAAAACTCCAGCTACTCAGGCAAACCTGTAAGAAACCAGGGTCTATTTGTTCTGCTTTTGGTGGAGTGACTTGACTGAGAGCTGCTTCCACAGTTTTTGTAAGAGCAGTTTGATTAACTTACGTACCTGAGTAGACGATCCAATCATCTGATTTAGTTAATCTAAATTCCTTTTATTCCCCAGCATTTATCTGTGCTTTGAAGACACAGGCAGCATTCACTGCATCTGCAAGAAAACTTGACATGAACAAACTCCTCCTATGGAAAACATTCTCAAAACCATCCACATATCATAACATAAAAGTTCATGAAAAAAAAAAATCAAACTAAATTTAAGCACATGACAATTTTGATAGAGTGCGTAAGGTGACAGAGATGTCCCCTTCAGGTTATCTTCTTCCAGATGTCTCAGACCTGAGGAGATCTGAGTGGGAAAATGTATGAAAAACCCTTATAATTACACACAGTCATTTTTCTCTTGGTTATTTCATTATTAATGTTGGTAAAACTAAAAAAAATGTAAAATATTTTTTAAATGGAAATAAAAATCTAAAATAGCCAAAGTAACTTCTTGTCAACAAAACTGTTCTAGTTTTGGCAACCAGAGAAGCTGTGGTGAGCACTCACATGTGAATCATTCACCCATCTTGTACACTTTGTTATTAAAATTGTTGCCATTACTGCTTGTTTCTTATTTAATTGCTACTTTCAGTAAATTGTTCTTATCTCAACCAGTGATCTTTGCTTTTCCTACCTCCAATTCTCCTCTCCTTTCCACCTCAGGAGGAGAGAGACAGGGAACAAGCAAGGGGTGTGTGGTTGGGAGTGTTTCAGCAGGAGCACTAAATTGGATAATACCATTCCCAAACCACAACAGCCTTATTTGGTGCCTGATGCAGGGCTAAAAGGGTTGAGATAACCACAGGTCTGACCAGAGCAGACTGGAAGCAAATTTGATCCAAACACTTGTTGTATTAGCTATGGAGCCACTGGTCACAAAGTTGCTTGGTCTGTTCACGTGGTTGAGGTACCTAACCCAGTATATATTCCCATAAGGGCTCCTCACGATGTTCTGTTTCAGAGCAGGGATTGTGTTCTTGCTGTACTGCAGCACGGGGTTTGGAGTGTTTCAGTGGGAGCACTACAATGGGGAATATCATTCCTAAACCACGACACGAAGGAATTATTTGTTGTTTTGTTTGATAATTGAGTTTAACGGTAGGGCTGGAGAAAAGTACCACATGTTGCTGCACAAAAGGCAGTGTGATTGTGTTAGCAGCAATACCCAGCACTGAGAGTTTTATCAGTGTGCAGACTGTAGAATCAGAGTTACTCTTTGGGTAAATAATTCAGGCTACATAGTGCTTTGGGGAACTGCCTGCAGCTCATTTTCCCCCATAACTGAGAGAACAGTTTAGCAAATGATTTAAAGCTTTCCATCCTGCTGTGCAGTTGTGCAAAAGAACAACAGTGAACTCATAAGTAGGTGGATAGGTTTTCTCTCAGTCCTCCCTGCTCCATATAAAAGCAAGACTAAGCAATTTGTTGAGCTTCATTTGGTTTTAGAGCAGCTTTGATGATTCAAGCAATACTCAACTCAAATTAGCACCACAGTCTCTTATCCAGCTTTGTTGAACTAAAAATTGAACATAGTATTATTAGCAAACAGCAATACACAAAAATAATCAGTCTGCTAAACCTCACTCATTTTATCAAACACCAGAAAGGTTTTCCTGTGATTTACTACTTAATTGCAGCTAAAATTGTGCTGTACAAGAATTCCACTCTTCATGGATTTTCCTTAGATTTATTTATGGGCATTTTTGAGAAAGTTTATCCTAGAATTAGGCTATGGATTAAAGCCACCCAATCAGATTTGACGAGGAGGAAGCATTCCCCTATAGTATACCTGAAGCATACAACATTTGTAGGCAAAGTTCAGAAGTACAATTTATCAAAATCTGTGAAAAGAACACAAACACTGATGGCAGTTTAAGGTCATCTGGTCACTTTTTAACTTTCAAGCACTTAATTTTGCAGCCCTGTCTGTGCTAGCAAACATGCTGAATATCAAAGGTTTTGAGAAGACTTTGGGGAAAAAAGTTACCTCAATAAGCAACCTGAATGCCATCTCTTATGGATTTCTCATGCCTTTCTTTCAATTTTTTTAAAATTTAACATATTTAAGTCTTTTTTTCTTCAGTCATGGATGTGCACCTGTAACTTCACGTTCCCTTTGGGATATCGTTTGGGACAGGAGAATTAAAAATGTATAGCTATGAGACACTCTTTCTTGAAATAACAGTTCTAATTGTCATGCTCACTAGAATGGTATTAATTGACACAGCCCAGTATAAATTTTGGAATCCCAAAGGGAAGAACTGGAAAGACAGACAAGGCTCTACACTGGCCATCGACATGTGGGCATTTAATTGCTCTCATAATTGTTTCAACTAATGGAAGACAGCATTTACCCAGAAAATTGATTAAATCTTTTCTTCTCTTTTTCTGCATACTGCTATTGCATTTCCTTTGTGCCAAGCTAAGCAACTGCAAGGTAGAAAGCACCTCGAAGAGGTGAGAGAAGAATTACTCCGACTACATGCAATGAGGAATAAAATGTAAAAATCTTTAACTGATTTGCAGGAAGCACCTACAATCTCTACTGACTCTAAAAAGTGCCTGAAAAACATATGGTAGGAAGAAGTCTAAGTGTGCCTGCCACAAGCCCTGATGCCATTCTGTCTCAAATCCTAATAAGTGAAGAGGTGCCACAGCACCTTGATACTGTCATACGCGTATATAATGACACACATTTCACAGAGGTTCTCTCTCATTGCTTCTTCACTTTTTTCCTCTCTGCTGCCCCCCTAAAAACCCAGCTTTCCCAGATGTGCTGGATCTTACACTCCATTCCTCACATCACCAGTGGTCACTCTCAGAACATACACGGATCTGACCCACAACTTGTCCTGTGTAACAGATTTATGTGTTCCTGTTTCTTAGAATCCTTCATGCTCTTCAATTTTACCATTTAAAGGGAGACAAACAACTAAACAACATATGTTACTCTGGAGTATCTGCCTGAAATTCTCATGGCTGCTAATGGCTTGGGCATTGAGATCATAGATGTGAATATTTAACATGGCAGACATTTTGATAACCCTGGGTTCCCAGGGATTCATTCTGTACCTTTTTCCTTTCTTTGCAGCAATAAATCACAATGCAAGTGTTGCTTGCTTTGTTTAAACACACAGAATTATAGGAGTTACTTGTTTTGAATTCTCTCTCACACAGAAAGGAGCCTTCAGCAGAGTGCAGAATAAACATCAGCCCAGATTATCATGATATTATGATTTCACAGCACTATATCACAGAACAGAATGTCCTATCCCGAAATACAATCAAAATATCTTTTTTTTCTGTACTGATACCAAACTTTCCCATGGTAGGTGGTGAACCACATACCTTCTGAAGCGGCATTGCTCTTTATTGTTGTCTTCAGTTAAGGCATTCACTGCAGTTCCAGAAATGGAAACAAATCTGCAAAGATTTATTCAACATAGAGACATCCAATTTTCACTATTCTAATTCCCTAGTGCTTCAGATTTTGTTCTGTGTCTTTCATAATCTCTCTTCCTTCCCACTGGCTTGTAGGATTTTGTCATGCTTTAGGAATGGTATTCTCCAATTTAGTACTCCCTGGCCAGAGAACCACGACAGATTTTAATTTTAGATTCAGATGATTTAAGATTACTGCACCTGATAAAAAATATTTTAGGATGTTTTCGTCCTCTCCTACCATTAAGAAAAAGAAGAAACTCTTACTTTACACACATTTCCAATTCTGTGCACTTCATGCAAATGCTAGCTGAACTATGATGCAGAACTGCAAGCTGCTACAATGGTGTACAATTTAGTTATACAGTAGTAAGATTTTCACTAAAAGCATCCAGTTACCATTTAGTTTCCTACTCCTTGGGATTTTGAATTTTATTTTTAAAAGGAAAGAAGATTTTCCTGCAGAAGTGCTTACACACAGATAGTAAGAGGAGACACTTCTGAGAGGATAGTCCTACTTCAATCTCTCAGAGATGGTTCACAGGATTCCTACAGGAATCTTTGTCTCCACTAGCCTAAAGCAAAAGGGAACCCCTGAAAGGAAGTGGCTAAAGTTATGGGGTGTGACCATCATGATTTACATTTGCAGAACTAATTTTTGTCTGAGTCCTATCTCAAAATATCAACATGGGTGCAGTCAAGTATTTCAGAGTATGGTAAACTGGTTATATCAACAAAAGATCAAGTCCAGAGGTGAAAACATACTGAATGGCCCTATTTTATGCTCAAAGCTTATAAATGTAAAGCCTAAGAAAAAGATTTTTAAACAAAAAAGAAATTTAACTTTCTAAGGAGACCAGAACCTTCACAGTAACTTCACTGTTTTCTGGAACAACAAAACAACAGAAGTTAAAAAAAAAAAACCAAAACACTACAGCTTTTCCTGAAACTACACTTAGGGCAACACAGCTTGTCACTGTTAGAACTAAACATAAATTAGGCAAAATACACATCCAGTGTGTTGAAGCAACAGCTGAAGTTTGATATTAGCCTGGTTGAATCTCTGCCAGCATCTTAACACTTGGATACATATTTGAAACTTTCTTAGACATCAAATCAAACATGTGTACCATGCAGATTTGCATGCATAACCTTCTTTTCAGCAATGAAATTTTGCCTGAATAGCCTTAGATTTTAGCAATTACTCTCTTTCAGCTTAAAAGAAGGAAGGCTCTAAAAGGCAAAACCACTTTGCTATTCAACTGTATTCAAACAGCATCCAAAGTATTTACACCCTGTAAGAAAACCCAAAAGCAAATCTGTACTGTCCCAAAGTGATTATTTCATATTATATTTACTGCCTATAACCTGCTGTTCCAAATGAATGGCCACACAGAGGCAGACTCTCTGTGACAACAGCCAGTAGCAAATATCTGGATAAAGAGCACAAGAGGAGGGCGAGCACGAAGCAATGCTACACCAACATATCCCTTGGTTTTTCAGGCACTTTCTGCTCCCAAGAGGATATTTTTGCCTTTAAAACACCCTCATGAGGTTCCATTTGCCTCATCATGTCTGAGCCCAAGCCCACCTGAAAGTATTTGTACTACCACATGGCGACAAGTGCCCCAGGATTATCATCCTGGTTCATTTCCAGCCTGCCACTGCCTCAGTATTGCATGAGGCTCCTCCAATCCTTGGGTTATAACAAAGTGTAGTTACTTGCTCCGTAGTCACCTTTTCCATGCCACCCAGAATTTTACAGTCTTCTGTCCTGTCCTCTTCAAAGCCTTGTTTTCCCTGGCCCTAAGGAAGTCAGGTTAGCCAGCTGGAGCTTGTGTGGGAGCCATTCCACATCTCCAATATCCCTGCTGCCTGCTCCTGTTGCAGTGTGAAATGAGGAAGTGCTCTAAGTTTCGGAGGGGAGGCACAGAGAGGTTTTAGATGGATATTAGCCCACTAACTCAGGGTTTTTTTCTTCAGTCAGGGTTAGAAACTTGGCAATCTAAGCCTGGAACTGGCTAATTCTAAATGAACTAGCCCAAAGACAGGAAGCAATTCAGCAACTTCAAGCAGCATTTTGCAAGCGCTAATTAACTTATCTTAAGATTTTTAGAAGCAGCCTGAGCTAAGTAAAACAAACATGTTTCATGTACATTCTTCTGGCCATCTTTTCTCCTAGCTTCCACTCTCCCAGAAAGCTGTCATAAAAGGCTCCCTCCCTGGAGTCGTGCCCTGTTTTAGCTCCACTCATTTTTCCTCCTCCAGACTACAACACACAGAGAAACAACTTCTGCAATTCCTCTTCTCTAGCTCTCAGGCACCTGGCTTATGCCCAATAATTTTATAGCAAGGAAAACCCCCACTTAACTCTTTTCTGAGCTTCCAACTTCCAGCTTTTTCCTATTTCCCTCTGTCCTGCAGTTGTTTTCAAATCTTGAAAATGAGGAATATCATGGGAGAAGGAAAATAAAATTGAAGATGGGCAGGAGAGGTATTTATATAGTTAAAGACATCAGGCAATTATTTTTATGACCCCCACAAATCAAAAAATAACTGAAAAAAATTCAAGGTCTGTGTCATATGGAGACATTCTGAAGAACATAAATCACTCCCAAGTAGTGTGGAAAAATGAGAATTGTGCCTGAAACAAGGTAATGAGGTCAATACTGCCCCTTCCTAGGGTCAGAATTCAGGACTAGAAAAATTATCCTTATCTATCAGGAGTCAAGAGTTTCCTAACCATGTAGTAGAGGCCATAAAATCACTTCTCAGGTTGCACTCCTAACATAGAAATTATATTAAAGGAAGAATAAATTTCACAGACAAATTTTCCAGTCAAAATTTCATGGCACAAAGAAGGAAGACTGAAGTGCAAAGTGCACAAATCTCCATCAGACATACTCTGAAGGTATGGATTCTATCAGAAGAGTAGCTGTAAAATGCTTGTAAAAGGTATGTAATTGGTTTATAACTTTGTGACCTTAAAACCCACTTATGAATAGACTTCTGAAATGGTCATCTCACTTCATTAGTAAGGAAATTATTCAGTTGTCTCCCTTCCCCACAGTTCTTAGATTCACCCTGCAGTGCTCCACATGAAGACACACATACAGTTGAAACAGAAACCCTGGGCAGGTTTTTGAGCTCCTCCACAGCAAGTAACTGGACAAAAGCAAACCCTAACTCTGTTCACACGTTGGAATTCTCTGTTAGAGGCCCTGAAGATCTGTTACCAGTTCTCTCACGTGTTTCTTGCCCTTGCACATGCAGCTAGTGAGAAGTATGGATGTTCCACATTGCATTTGCTGTAAGCTACACACTTTGGACACTGAAGAGGATGACCAGAAATCTTGCAGGATTTAATTTACAGTGTTACATGTTGTAAGCCCCTCAGTTCAGGAAACTCTCATGGTTTTATATATCTATAAAACAACATGCATACCTATGACACTGTATAAATAACAGGATTGGATTAAAAACATCTGTAGACACTCTGGCTGATCTATTGTCTTTCTGCCTGCTGTATCTTCATAATTTTTGATGGCAGACAAGCCATTTCACACAACAGGAATGCTGGTAGTGCTGATGCAGCTACAGATAAATTTGTAGCAACATGTTAATAAGAGACCAAATGAATAGAGAAATTAAAAAATAATAATAATCTGTCCTTCAGACATGACCTCCTGACAGATTTCCACTTGATTTTTGTTTACTTTTGGTCAAGAAAATATAGGAAACATGGATAACTTGAACAAAAGAGTTTTGGAGATGGGGTAGTAGGTGGTAAGAACAACAGTTCTTTGATTCAGAGCTAAGACTGTTGTGATACAGCTTTTCTCTGGCTGCCCAAAACTGTCAACAACGATTCATCTATTGTAAATTGCTTCTGTGAAAGCTAAAATAATGTGTGTCCACAACATGGTGATAGTCACAGAAGATATAAAGAGATTCACACACTGAGCAAGTATTGAGTTCAGAAATAATGCTAAAAGGGAGGCAGACTGTTATTGATACCAAGCAGGGAAGGGAACAACTACATTTCCAAGAGAGAGGCAAAGAGGAATCCTAAATTTAGAACAAAATTCAGAACTGAAGCCAAGATACTGTCACCACCAGAGCTGCGTGAACATCTCACAGAAAATCCTTCAACAGTTTTAAACTCAGCTCACTTAGGTTTAGAAGGGGGGGGGGGAAATCAATTCCCTTCACGTGAATCATCTCTGTGTCCTTCAAATCACCATATAAAAATTAAAAATTAAACATTTCTCTCCCTGCCCAGCTATATGCTCTTCTAAATTGATTACAAGCCTTTCCCTTTGACTCCCTAGTCCAACTTCTGGCAGCTGGTCACACGGTAGGTCTGCTGAATCGGATGAGTCTGCTCTGTTTTTCCAGTACACCTCAGGCTGCTCTCACAAAAGACAAGCATTAATTAAATTCACTCCATCTAATAAGAAACTTCACTTTTGCAGTGAGGAATTAAGAACAGTTTGAAAGATAGAAGAAAATGTCATAAGTGTGAAACTGTATGACAGATGTTTTCTTCAAAAATAAAATGAACCAAAGATATTCAATCTGATCATTTCACATGCAAGTGCTTCCCTCCACCTTTCCATGTTATTCTCTCTATCCAGATCTATCCATGTTTAATCTCATCCATTTTCCTCTGTCCTTGTAGCAAGTAAGTGATTTACTGATGACACTTCCACAGTTTTATGCAGAAGTGTGGTGTTTCCTATTTGATTTTACCACTAATTTTCCAACACTTTGAAGCCTAACAAGAAAAAAATGCTATGAAATAGAACAATTCTCCCCTTACTCTTCTGGGAAAAGAGAGTTGGACACGTAAGTACAGATGTATGAAGGCATACATAGAGAATCTACAGTTTCCAAACAGATTATGTGAAGCATTTACACTGATAATTTTTTTTTTATCTTTCATGCCACAAGTGTGGATACCAGAGAATTTAGCTCTGCAAACACAATGGGATGCTCAGTTTGATCAGGGCATTCACTTAATAAACATCTTCCATAAAACCTGAGATTGTCTAAAACTGAAATTAAAGTGTGATCAAACTGTACTCCCTGCTACACAACCAGAGGGTGCCAGGCCAGCTTGCTAGCCAGGGCTTAGCAGGTGTAAGGCACATCTGTTGCAACTGGCAGCATTTTATATGCTGCTGCTGCATGACTGCAGGTATACTTAAACCCTTCTTCCTCAACCTCCTCCCTGTGCCCAGGAAGGGACTGACAAGAAAATAAGTCAGAAGCTTAGATAGTTTATTGCTTACTATAAGGGATTTTTATTAAAACACATGAACTGCAACAATAAAGCACCTTTGTGAGTAAGGACAGAATCAGGTTACTACTTGCACCAGCAAAAACAAGAGAGTCTCTGGCACATTCCTGCTGCTGAGGAAGCAATCGGAAAAGGAAAGCACTAATGAAGGCAATTGAGTAGCTCTGGAAACATCAAAATCCAAGAGGATCCTAAATTCTAATCCCTCAGCACAATACAACCTTTCCTGCTACACACAGAGCTCCAGCACTTACTAAAAGCAGATTGTGCTTTTTAAATGCAGTCCACATTTGAGAGTACTGTTTATTTGCAAGAACTGCAGACCATTAACTCTGGGCCTACTAATCTCTGTGGATCCATCCTAGACGTGCTGCTGGTTTACCCATATACCTTTTTGTTTCTTTTTCAAGCTCTAGAGAAAAGCCACAACTTAGAATTAAAATCTCAAGAATGTCAGAAACAGTTCACAAGGACAGTTCATCTGTTTCATAACAAAACTTTATTTATAAAACACTCAAGTATCTCTGTGGAAGTCAGGAATTTAAACAAATAGATTTTTAATTGTGCCTTTCTTAGGGCTTTAAGATTAATTTCAACAAGGAGCACAAGAATGTGTTCATTCATTCATTCAGACTGATAGATAAGAGAGAAGGTTTGGATATTTTCTCTGGCATTTAAGGGTCTTTTTTCATTGTATGATGTTAAAAGCCTTCACAACTTCTTTTGAACACACTAGGAAGAAGAGCAGCAGCTGTGAAGTTCTCAGCCAAAGTCAGAAACATTTCCTACTAGACTTGAGTGGTGGTAGGGAGAACAAAATGGAACACCAGCACCCCACATACACACACACCACCTCAACAAAGCCATTTTCTGCCAAAAGACAAAGAAAAATAAAACTATCACGCAAAATCCAGTCTTTTTTTTTCCCAGAAGACTACTTAGGAATGAAGAGAGAGAGCAAAAAAGGTATGGGACATTTACAGGAGTGTTGAACATTCATTTTGACTTTCCACTACCCTGAAGATGAGTGATTTTTTTTCTTGCTAATATAAGCAACTGCTGAAGAAAAACATTAATTGGCCATCAGTCTTTTCCCGTCCTGTAAGAGCAGTTAAAAGTTTTCTGGTTAGCTTCCTATTCTGAAGGGAATCAGCTCTGAAAATCCTCTCTTAAATCAAGCTTATCAGCTGGGACTTCTTATCAGTTGCCTAAAGTTATTTTCCAAATAAGACAAGGAGGAAGAAAAATCAGAATTTTGTATACTCTTTCAAAACTATTTTCCTTATCCTCAACCTGCTCTTCAAGTGACTCAGACTAGTTAACCACATGCCACTATTCATCCATTCATCACTATTGTACATATAGTCACTTAAAACACTTGAAATATCTGACTCCCTGTGCTTTTTGCTTTTGAAGTTCTTGATAAGGAATTCTTTTAATACACAGAGGACTTGAGGTATGGAGTTATAGCTAAATTACTTCCCTTTTGTCTTGGTTCTTAAGCAAACCAGCTCTGTCCTGCAGTGTGCCAGTACTTTCTCTCATCTTGCTATTTTTGTGTGATTTGGACATGATGGGTTGACCCTGAGCTGGACAGGAGGTGCCCACCAAAGCCACTCTGTCACTCTCCTCCTCTGAGCAGGGGAAAGAAAATACAAGGAAGGGCTCATGACTTGGGATAAGGGCAGGGAGAGATCACTGTCAGGGGAAGAACAGACTTGGCTTGGGAAAATTAGCTTAGTTCATTACCAATCAAAATCAGAGTAGAATAATGAGAAATAAACCCGAATTTTCTTCCCCTGTTCAACTTTACTCCAAAATTCTCTACTCACTCCCCCCAGCAGCACAGGGCTGGAGAATGGGGAATGGGAGCTGCAGTCAGCTCATCACAGGTTGTTACTGCTGCTCTTCCTCCTCCTCAGCCGGAGGATCCCTTCCCCTCCCCGCTGCAGTGTGGGTCCCTGCCACAGGGTGCAGTCCTTCAGGAGCAAGCTGCTCCAGCGTGGATCCCCCATAAGGTCACAAATCCTGTCGGGAAACCTGCTCCACCTTGGACTCCTCTCTCCACAGGTCTGTAGTTCCTGCCAGGAGCCTGCTCCCGCCTGAGCCTTCTATGGGTTCACAGACTCATTTCAGGCATTCATCTGCTCCAGCGTGGAACAGCTTCCAGGAGAATCCCTGCTCCTCTCTTGACCTCTATAGGGCACAGCTGCCTCACCAGGGGCTGCAGGGGCATCTCGGCTCTGGCACCTGCACCACCTCCTGCCCCTCCTTCTGCACTGACCTTGGTGTCTGCAGAATTGTTCCTCTCACACATTCCTCCTCCTCTGTCCAGCTGCAGCTGCTGTTTCACAGGTTTTGGTTTTTTTCCCTTCCTCAAATCTGTTATCCCAGAGGCTCCACCACCATCACCAATGGGCTTGGCCTCAGCCAGCAGCAGGTCCATCTTGGCTGGCATTGGCTGTCAGACATGGGGTAAGCTTCTAGGAGCTTTTCACAGGTCTTTTTTAGGGCTTTGTCACACAAACCCAATACACTTGGCATGTATCTTCTGCTTGCATTATTAATACAAAAATGCAAGGCAGAAATTTTATCTGGTGAAAGGTTTCTGCCTTTTCCTAGAACAGCAAAAGGCTGTTGTATAAGCAGAGAAAACAAACCAAAAACTACTCCAAAGATGAGTTTGATTTCTCTCTAAGAACATAATCATCCCCATTCTACATTGGCAAAGTTTGGTCATACAAAATGCCAAAAAAAAAACTATAGAAAACTTTAGCACATACTCTCTATTAGCAATAAATGATTAAAAACATCTGTATGTGAGGATATACGGCAGGAAACACAAGGAGTCTATAAACAATGCTCTATGATTTATCCTAATCAAACTGGGAATTGTTGGATGAAGGCTTTTACTCAGGTGATCTTTAGCTACAGCCCTGCCACTGGGGAAGCAAAAGCATGCATAGATGTTTTTTATAAAGGCATAATACAGCATCTACCATAAGATGAGCCTTTTTGCAACAAGGTAAGTTTACATTCATCACTTTACATGCATGTAAAGTTACAAAGACTTTCATAGTTTTAGTCCTGCTTGCAATGATAATTTCTTTTTTACATTTCTGCATTTAAATTTACATACCAACTTCCAGAACACAGAGAAAGGCAGACACCAAAAGGATTTCCCAGTGAATCATTTCTGCAGAAGGAGCATAATAAGCTCTTTGAGATACAGATCTGTCTTTATTTTCATGTGTTATATATCACGAATCTACCAACAATAAACCCTAAGAGAGGAAAATAAGTAAACGTTGCAGTTGATTCCATCTCAGTTTTCCTGTATACTTTGAGCAAAGAAAGAATCATTGGATACAGTGGCAACATTTGAGGGAGACATAACTACTACAAAGCAATGATAGAAGAAATAAGAAGAAAAGCTTGATGCCACCCAGTTCCTTCACACTTGGGAGCGAAGGAAGCTGTGACTGCTCAGCTGCAATTTGGACACAGAGCGGAGGCTGGTGGGCTGGTACCGAGTGACAATCACTGGGATCTTTAATGACAAGCTGCCACTTGAAACAGGACAATGCAATCTGATGAGTCAGACTAACGAGGAGGTACTGAAGATGAGCAGCCCAAGTGTGAAAAATAATTGGCAAGATGAAAAGATATTCCCATGTACTGTGCGTATGGGAAGGAGATGTGAGTGCAACTCTTTGGGTTTATGGCTTCCTGTTGGAAACACAACACCCTAGTAAGCAGGACTGGAAAATTGCCTGTGATGTGTCACACATTGTTTAACTGCTAATTCAAGTCCAAATTCTGCACCTTCTAGATCCCAAAACAGTTTCAAGTAAAGAAGACGCTCCGACTTCAGTGAATTCTTTTCCATTGACATTCAGATCACAGGTTCTCAGGATTTCTAAGCATACTCATTTTTGTTAAATACAGTACCACAAAAATCCAGAGGCATTTTGAAGAATTTCCTTTCATTCATCTAACTATAAACAAGTCCCTGTTCAGCAGTTTAAGCACCCCAGATGTGTTCTGCACATTATCAGGCCAGATACATGGTCTGTGATATTATTAGATGAGCTCAGCCCAAGCCCTTCACTGACCAAGCTATTTTTTCCCAAAAAGTAAAATAAAAAGTTGCAATGTTTTATAATAATGCCCCAAATTCCTATCTATCCAAACCGCTATCTCCCAATGTCAATCACAGTTTTACACCTCAGAACCACCATATCCTTCAGCTGCAGTTAAGAAGGTTACCCACACTGCATGCTCTGCACAAGTAACAAATTGTGAAGGAAACCCTGTGCAGTCTCTTCCACTAAAGAAGTTGTCTGTACCTTACATAACAAACCAGGATTACATGATGCACCATCACTAGATTTCTTTGCCTAAATTTCTTTGCTTAGGAATCTCAGCTAGATTCACTGCCGTACTCTAATTAATTTGTACAACAATAAAGCTGTCTTTTTAGCAATATGATGCAGATTCAATAATAAACTCAATATAATATTTCAAATATTTAAAATAACAAAACTGATTAATCAACCACTGCGAAAGCTACTCAGACCACAGTGNATCTCAGCTAGATTCACTGCCGTACTCTAATTAATTTGTACAACAATAAAGCTGTCTTTTTAACAATATGGTGCAGATTCACTAATAAACTCAACGTAGTATTTCAATTATTTAAAATAACAGAAAACTGATTAATCAACCACTGCCAAAGCTACTCAGACCACAGTACTCATGTAGGTCAGGATGTGCTATTTTTGTTTTTTGAAGCAAAAGGACAAAGACTGGTAACATTTGTGTTGTTCCTTCACCAGACAGCTATGGGTTGCNGAGTTTTAAAGCTCCAAATGGTGAAACTGTCTCCGTTTATGTGCTGTGTTGAAGAAAGTCAGGCTTGGCACATGTTTCTCATTAACTGTGCTAAAGCAGCTCAGTTTCCCTAGAAATTCCCAGATTCTCCTTTGCAATAGGGTAATCTAGAAGGCCCCTAATTTTAGCTCTTCAGCTTGAAAGGGTGGCACATACATAAGTAGCGCTGAGTGAATGCTGCCGAAATGTCTATGATTATGTGGAATGCTAAAGAAAATGGGTTTTCTTGGCATATACAACATCATTAAAATCTTCCAAACAATGTCTAAAAGCAAGGAAGTCTTATAGATATTTGTGTAATGCATTTCACGTATGAAGCATTCCCATTGCCACCTTACACACCTGTCCAGGTGACACTGTGTGATCCAGGGTCCCAGTCACATAACCTGTTGCAAAAGGGTCACAGATAAAAGCTGGCCCCACTGTAACCCAGTGTGTTGTCTATGCCCAAAGTTTAGGCCAACATTAGCACATTTGCAGGTTAACCCTAGAACATGGATACCTGCCATTTTTTAAATTTGTTACTACTTCTGAATAGGGAGAAGTGAAATGGGCCAAATACATGACAAAGTTCATCTAGCACTCATTATAACAAAAGTGTTGTATGCTTTCATCTGAATTTCTCATTTTCAGGCAGATTAAATCACTTTTGAACTGTTCACTTGGTTTTTGAGAACAGCTTTCAAGATGAGGTAATTGACACAAACCTATCAATTTAGTATATATTTTCAAGTTAATAATGTTGACATACTGTTCAAATAACCCCCCAATTTAGCGCAATCTGTTTTTAGACAAGCCCTCCATTTTAACCTCCACATGGAAGGAAAACTAAGTGACTTCCTCATCTCACTTAATAGAGAACATATGTTCAAAGATAATACTGTGAGCTTGCTCTGAGAAGCTGTTCCTCCTCTGACAGAGATGCTGGGAGCTCGCAGAGTAACACTGATACGTAAGGAATGGACAAGTTGCCATAAATCTCACACACTGCAGAGATCACTTCAGAAGGAAAGACTGCTGATCTAAGAAACACACACACACAAACAAACAAAAGCACCCAGGCAGCAGGTGAAAAAAGGAGCTGATAGAGCCAGTGGAAGGATCAGAACGAAAAGCCACCTCAATCCTAATTTTTTTGGAGGGGTCTGAGGCATAGTATTTAAGACAGAGAGAGAGGATGGAAAGAAGAAAGGTATCTCTACCACTACAAAGCACAAGAAGCAGCTCTGGAGTAGAACTGTTTTAAATCTTTGCATTACAAACTCTCTGGAACAATTTGAGACAGAAATGCTATGATAATATCAACAGTCATTTTCACTTATTTCATACAAATTTATGTAGCTCAGATTTACTTTTATAATTTACAGAAAGGATGCTATTGTCACTTGCTTCTCCAAATCTCAATTTTTCAATTTACAAAAGAAAGTCAATTCACCTGCCAAGGCCATTGTACTTGATGCTGGAAAAGTCACTAATAAAACCCACATTCCTTGAATAGCAGTCAATTCACTGATTCATCAGACTGTGCCCATAAACAAGCCAACGTTTTATTTGCATCTCAAAACAAATCAAAGCCACTTCGTTCCATTGTGCTCAATGCCATGCCCTCAGTCACTAAGGTGGGGGCCAAGTATTATCACTTACAACCAATAATAGAAGAAAAACAAAGATTCATCAGCAGACATAATTAACATTTCCTTGCAGATTCATCTGATCCTACAAAGCCATCAAACCTTTCAAGTTCATCCCCACCAAATCAATGACAAGAATCACTGGCCAATTTTTCAGTATGCTTTGGCACACCCTGTGTTAGAGACACTTGCCTAAAAAACAGGAAGTATAAGTTGTCTTAATAGGAAGAAGGAACAAAAATACATGGGTAGAAATTGGCCATGTGAGAAACCTGAAAGCTAGGTTCTCAGTTCATTCTGTGCAAATCATCATTCAGCTCACAAAAACTCATTCAGGAGATATCTTTTACATCAGAGGAATGTTACCCTGGAGGACACAGCTAACCTAGCCTAGACCATCCCCTCAAAGTCACCACTTAGAGCCAACCTTATCGGTTCCAACCTTATCAGTACAGGATCAGTCCTTGTACCTCCAGCTGACAGGCAGCATCAACTGCACCAATATCCCAAAGCCTGAACACCTGGAACAAGTAAGAGTAAACAGATCATGACAGAGCCACAGGCTGAACAATGCAACATTCACTTACACATTCAGAAGGGCAAAAACAAACAAAACAAACAAGCATACACACACACATCACAAACAAAAGATTGTTCACGAAGATTTTGCAAATAGGCCTTTAATGGTGAAAAATGAAGCTGTCCTTACATCTTGGAATTCCTGGGAAGAAACATGCTAATAGCTCAGTAGCTTAGACATTCATATAAGTTCAAAACCTTTCCTGGCCCAAGATCTGAACTCCAAGCCACTGGTTATCTGTTGCTGTGTATGTCTTAAATATTTATCGAGACACAAAGAACAGTTTGATCATTAGGGAACCCTCAACATTGATGCCACAGGAAAGGGACCACTTTACACTAATTAACTTTTGTTTGAAAGACAGACCTGAGCCAGAGCCTGAATTTCCTACAGTATTTGTACACAATCCCTTGCTTGAGTACAGACTTGGTGCTCACTGCAGATCATGTCAAAGGGGAAAGCTTAACCTTATTATGCCAACCCCTGGCAGAGCAGTAGCAAAAGCTGTCATCTCTATGAACTGGGCCTACTCAGACCAATTCTTCAGCCACATAAATTTTGATTCTTCAAGTACCAGCATATGACAGACACACAATCCTGAGCTTCCGCTGCATGAAACAGAGGTTTGGAAATGAAGCAGGTGGAATACTTCATTCCACTTTCCTAGGTAAACATTGCATGCAAGTTTCTGAAAGGTGACAACCTCAAATGTAGACATTGGATCATAGAAATGAAAGCTTCATGTAGAGCAGTTCAGAAAAAATCAAAAGCTCATCTGTATATTCCAGAAGGCATTTGCAGTTTTTAAATCCTGCAATACTTTTGTGTGATGTCACACTTTTTTCATGGTGTCCCAATTTCAGCCAGGACAGGATTAATTTTTGCAGTAGATGGGAGAGGGCATGGACAGGACACAGAGGATATTCTGTACCACCTCACATCGTTGCTGGGAGCAGGGGAAAAAGAGTCTCTTCAGGAAGAAGGGGCTCCATCCAGTCAAGAAAACCATGGCAGAGAGAGCCACTCAGTATTGTGAGGGGGGTGTCCCTCACAAGTGAATAAAGTGAACAAGTGAATAAAGTGAATAATTTATTTTCTTATACCTTCTCTTATTAATATTGTTGTTGTCACTGTTCATTTCTTATCTCATTGCTGTTTCCACTAAATTTTTCTTATCTCAGTCCATGATTTTTGCCTTTTATGCCACCAATGGGGGCGGGGCTGGGGGCAGAAAGCACTGCATGGTTTTTAGTGGGAGTACTAAATTGGAAAATACCATTCCTAATCCATTACACAAATGCATGTATATTATAAAGTCATTTGAAATGTAAGGTGTTTTAGTCTGCCTTATTGCTTGGAAATCCTTGCAGATCAGTGTACAATGAGTTGCCTGGGCTTAAAAACAAAGCTTGAAATATTAGGGTGAAGAGGAGATTAACTGTAGCATCAGAACATATGCAGGATGAGTTATTGAAGAATGAATCCATAAGCCCCAGCTGGTTTATCACAGATGTTTCTTCAAAAATACTAAGTTATCTACCATTGAGCCACAGACTTAATGGTAGATAACTGAACGGAGTTCAGCAAACATGAAACCTTGATAAATGCAGAAGTTATAATATTTTTTAAATTTTTCATCAATGACACAAAAAGGAAATACCAGTCAGTTTGAAATGAAATTGCCAAAAAGCAAACCCTAGGTTTTTATAACACAAAAGACAACTTAAAAGATTTTTTTTGAACCATTTGGGAGACGTTTTAGTTTTAGCAGAACTGTTTGCAGCCTGTCCCTATAAAGTGGATCAGTCTGGCACCAGGAAATTTTACTCAGCAAAGGATAAACAAAAGTTAGGATTAAGAAGGAAACTTATCCAGCTTCAGCTGCCCCTGTATGCACGTTGAAAAACTATTTACTCTGTTGTTCTAGTTCTGAAGTAGTATTTTAAAGTCCTGGGCACTCAGCAATAGATGTTTAATGTATGAGTCCTTGTCTATATTCTACCCCCAACAAAGTGAGCAACAGAAAACACCTCGCAAGCTATAAGCAAAGAGTAATGTGTCTGCAGAAGGCCTCATCTCCATCGTGAGGAGGACTGAAAAGGTATCTTGCAGTCCTTTTTATTCACAGACAGGTTCCAGGTGACTCTTACTGCCAGGGCCAAAGGCTCCCAGGATCCAGGACCTTCCTGTTCTAGAGCTTAGTCTCCTCAGCAGCTGATCACAAGCTAACTCCAGCAGGTTTTGGACCACTGTTCAAAACACTGTTTTAGAAAATGGTTCCATGGAACTTCAGAGACTGGAAGAGTATTTTAGAAAAACACAAGAGTTCTGATGTTTCACAAAGCTTTCTTTCCACTGCCTTCTATATGTTTGAACATAAGCATAATTACTGAAGTTTAAGTAAGTCCATAAATGAGATGTTAAGAAAGTTATAACAGTACAAGTTGTGACATTAAAAAAAAAATCTTTGAAGATCTGGAGTCCAATGCCTACAGATACTATCTTTTGTATCTGGTACTTTAAGTGGAAATTAAAATAATCCAGAAAGGAAATGGAATAAACACATAGCTGGTAGTCAGATCTAGGGGTTTTTTAATAGTAATAGTACAATATGAAGCAGCACATTTTCCAAATGCTATTTGCATCTTAATATCATAAACTTTTAACTGATCATTATGAAATACTCAAACACATTAAAGTTTGAAATACCCTTTTCAAAGCTGATTCATAACCATTATTAGGAATTATCCATATAGTTAATTCCAACATTTGCCAAAAAACTTTTTACAACATTTTCATTTTAAAAACTAACATCAGGAATCAATTATAAGCTTTAGCTCAAGTGATCTTATCTCTTCTTGTTGCACAATACCAAAACAGGCCTAATTCTCTCTCCCATCTGCACAGTCTCCCTTCTGCACTCTCTGTTAAAGCCAAGCTGCTGGATCAGCCAGCTGCAGGCTCCTCTGATTTAGAGATCTAGGAAAAACTCACTTCCTTTTTGGAATGAGTCCCTCTTGCCTTCCTCATTTTAACAGTCCCGATGTAACCACAAGGTTATTCTCCACTCTCTCACCGAGATTTGGCCCTTTGACATTTTGAGTCATACTAAGTAGTCCATTTGTTTTTAACAAGATTACTCCTTGATTATCTCTTTGGAAGGCAATTGATCAATCAGTACTAATGAATTCATTTAGACAAAGGACCTGGTATCCAAATGCATGTATTCAAAATTCAATGTCACATTTACCTTCAAGTTCTTAAATATTTTTAGTAAGGAATCTACAGAAGTGAATATCTTATTAGGTGCCAATAGTTTCATTACAAAATATTAATCACCTTTATGGCTTCTTCTTACTAGTGCCTGAAGTGAAACTGATTTGAAATATGAACAGCAGAATTAGAAAAGACTGACTTCCTACAGCTTTAGCTCTCACACTGGATTCTCCCATGGCCACAAAAAGCACTGAACTGACAGAAGCAATCAGGGCAGTTCATACCATTGCTGCCACCTACAGATTATCTGGTAACAGATAAGGGCTGAGCTGACACTCACTCTCCTAATGAGAGCCCAGATAGATAGCTGGGAAGGAGAGATGAATTGTATTTTCATGAAGCTCATAGAAATCAAGAAGCCTAAAGACTGATCTCTGTCATCAGCTTTGGTTGAAATTGAATGAAAGAAATTAAATAATGTGATGAAAGAATGGCTTCAAAAGATATTAGGGGAGGAACACCAAGAAGTTACACTCTCAGTCTCATTTCCTAAAGAAACAAGGCTTGTAATGTTTAGCTCATTACCATATGCACACCTTTCAAACAGGTGTTCATTATAAAGTAAAAAAAGTCATACTGCAACATTTTTCAAAATGTATTTGTATTAGGAGAAACTGAGAACTTTGTCAAATGAGTATGATCTAGTAACTTGAGGAACCTTACCAGGCTACATTCAGACAAAACAGTGAACTGTTGAATTCCTCACTCTGAGGGGTTTAATTCCCCTCAATAACACTACTCAAGACACTGCAGAACAACTGCCCTGCAAATACTTGCTGTTTCTCCCTCAGCTCCCAGAAATCTCACAGATCACCACTTGGTTGTCATTCCAGGGGAGATTTTATTCCAGACCATCCCATACCCTGAAGCACAAGGCCAGTGAGTCTAAGAGAGGCTTTTCACCAAGTTTCTCCTCCATTATTTTGAAGTGTGTGACCAGACCCATTTTAGCAATTTATGACTATGTCAGGCTGCTTGGGAAGTCTGACACTTACTAAGCTCCTGGTGCACTGAGATTTCAATTAGTTTATTTCTCTTTCTTCAGCTGACAGCAGCTGATCTGGCTAACCAGCTTCAGAATCTCTGCTAAACTTTACTGAGCCCTGAACTGAAGGAGCTGCTTCATGTCTCTGACATTAAAGGAAGCTTCAGCAGACTAGGATTCCAATTTTGTCCTGCTACTGACTGTACTATAGCCATTTGTTAGTGATACATTTAATGAGGTCAGCATAACTCAGCATAATGTACTCCTAAATATATTTAGTATTGATTTCCTCCTCTTCACTAGCAAAGTAATGTTGGACAGACTGCCAAAATATTAATTCGTTTTCCAGGCATTTTTCTCTTCCCAAGGTTGATTCCAACAGTTAGATTTAGAAAATTTAATCTATCATCTCCAGAAATGTGTTCTACATCCAGGTGTCCTACTGTTTCCACCTCCTGGTATCCTTTTCTTCACACTAGAAAGCTGGGCTCTGAGCTCCTGACAGCTATTTTCTTCAGCATTAAACTCTCTAGTCAACATTTGCCTTCCCTTTCAGGTGTTGCCAGTGAAGGATCTGCTTCTCCTCAGCAGCAGGCCAAATCAGTCCTCATCCAACTGACTGTGAGGACATTTTAAACCCAGAACTGCTTTCCTCAAATACTCACAGAAGTGTTTTTCCCAGGAAATCTTATCATTAATTTCATAGTTTTTGGCTAAAACATGTCAGCTAGCATCTGTTCACAAGCCTGCATAAGACACAATTCCCTATTTTATACAGATGGCATTACATTCTTTTTATCAGCCTTTGTATAAGATAACACATTTGCATCCAGCTTCAACAAAACATTGAAGTAGGTAAATTGGCTGATGTATTTCAGCATCTTCCAGACACAACAGCAGCTAGCTGGGAAGAAGCTTCCCTTCAAAACATCCTGATCCACAGGTATCCCTTACAAGCCAGCTTAAGGTTTGCTAAGTTTTCCATAAGACAGCATTAAATAGTATCAAAGAAAAAAAAAAACAACCCAAAATCCCAAACAACAAACCCATCCACAAGTACATTTTCTTTCTTCCACTCCACAGGAGAGCTCCAAAATGGAAAAGGATCATTTGGAAACAGTAATACTAGCATGAAGAGTTTTCTTTAAATATAATCACAAACATTATTAATGAGTACTGAAGAAAAAATTCCAAGAAGTCAGGAAACCCAGAGGACACCAAACCAACAGTAATTTCAGTTTTGATGCTCTCCTCGCATGTAATGTTTTCTGTACCATTTGGTGTGTTAACACCAAACACAAATTAGAAATACAGTCAGTGCAATCAAGTCAGCTTTCTGAAACATTCCCTTTCACTTTCTCAAATACACATCACTAATTGCATGTTAATTTTTGTACTTTTAATATAAACCAGGAATTTTCTCTCCTTGTTTACTAATTCTAGTGTATTTAATTAGCTGAATTGATAGACATTTGCCTCCATAGGATCTATTCTTAATGAGAACAGAAAAAGCTTCCAAAGCTCTGTGATAAGCTGTTCTGAAAGCACACTCTGCTTTTCCCAAATGTCTCTTCCCAGCCTCTTTTAACTGCTCTCTCCTTCCATCTTGTAGCTTACTCCTAAATATTTCTAAACTGATCTAGCAAAAAAGCACAGTCTAATATTTCACAGGTGCACTCGTGCTCTTGAGGGTAAATGTATCACCCTGTCATCACCATGGTCAACACATTCCTCACAATCACATTATCAGCTGCTTGTGTTGTTTCTGTCCTTATGGAGTGGCTGGGAATGCACACAACTGCCATGTGAAAGACTTCCAGGTGCAAGGTTATAGCTTTGCATCTGTTTTTCTTCTCATGAGAGGCTTTTTTCCCCTCCAATCTTTATAGGATTTCCATGTGGCCTTATTATGTTATCACTAGCACATGAAACATACACAGTCTTTAAAAGAAGAGAAAATACTATGCAGAGTGAAAGCAGTGCTGGATTACAAGATTAAGGTGATTTTCCCAGGGTTTCATTAATAGAAACACTTTAAATAAATTATTCCAGGCTTATGCTTCACAATATTTTGCTACCCAGCATTCTCAGCTATCCTTCATTGTCTTTTTTCTTCCAGTTACTTATCTCCAAACCCTCTTTTACCTAAAACCCAAGACCTATCTTTCTTACAAGACATGGTGTAAAAGGCAATCATCACTTTGACAATTCCATTTATGAATTTCCAAATGATTTCCAACAAGAATTCCAATTTTCAGTTTAATTTTAAGGAAAAAAAAGGTCATCCCTTCAGGACCTTAGTGGCAGTTAGGTCCTCATCTGGATTTTGCATCCTTATAAAAGACAGGAAACAAAAGCTCTTCCATATCTGAATCCATTCCTGGAAGTTGAGGAGAGTCTGAACGTCCCCAAAGCACACTGCCAACAGCAGAGTCTAGATTAGATATTTTACATCACAAATTAATGAGGGAGGATGACACTGTGAGCACAGGTTCAATCCTCAGTTAAATCTATTATTACATTAAGGGCAGTTGTCACAGAAGTTTACAACTGAAATCTTGAATTTTTTTTGTAAAAGAGGAAAAACCTGATTCTAAATTAAGAAAAACATATTTTATTTTCAAGCTCTATGCACTTCACTTGTTGCAAATGAAAGGGATTTTTCTTTCATCTGACTTATGTTTTAGGGGTTCCTTCTCATCAATTTCACTACTAACTCAACAGCATTAGTGGCAGGTTGGCATGGCTAAACAATGGAAATTTCGTGACAAATATTAGGCTTTGTCACTGAGCTTTTATAGAACATCACAGTCTGTCTCTTTACTGGCTCACCTATCACAGTTTGTTTAATGCAATTCTCTCCATTCTTCACTGTGTGAGGTAGACAAGTACAAGAGCATTGGCCTTTTTTAACCTCTCCAAGTATCTTGATTTTCCAGAATCCATTCGCATATTGAAGTAGAAAGACGAAGATTCTGAAATTACCTTACAAGCAGACTAGAACTTCTACTACATATCAGAAAAAACCAATCAATTTCTTTTTAAAAATCAGTGTATACTTAAACTCTTTCCATTGAATATAGTAAACATCCCTAAAATTTATTTGTAGGTAGCAATCCTTGCATCTCTTGATACTCAACTAAACAGCACATGCAGTTTTAGTGGCTGTTATGTTAGAAAACATGACTCAGTTAGAATTAAATTATGCCAAAATTGGAGTCCACAAGATTTCTACTCTGCCAGATTGCATACAATACTCTTGTTACAGCTAACACACAAGCCAAGTTCCAGTGAATATATTCTTATAAAAGGGTTTGAAATTCAGTAACATCAGCCCTGCTTTGGATTTCAGACTCTGTCAGTGCTCCCCAACAAGTAGCTTGCTGTTACAATATCAATTGCGTTGCTTTTTGAGTAGACTGTATGATGATATTTTTCTCTACTATTTAGAGGAAAACATGTAGGAAGCCATAGGCACAGAGGAGAAATAGAAAAGATATGCCCAAGGAAGCCTGTTTTCTCCCAGGGCTGATACAGCTTGATCAGTATCATTGAAGAAGCTATTTTTACATATGAAAAATAGTAGGATAGAATAGCCAGTAATCTCTAAAATCATTTAAATGCAACTATTTAAGTTTTATTCTCTGAATTTTAACTACAAAGGAATTTTGAAGATTCCTCAATATCAAAGTCATTTGAAAAGAAAATTAAAGTTCCTATGTCCTTAAATATTTTTAAATAATAAAACTTCCTGATTTGGTTAAAAATTAAGACAAATGTGAAATAAGAGTACTGTAAATTTAGGAAGAATATTTTCCATGTGTAAGAGAAATGTTACGATAATATAGTTGAACATTTACATGCAAATTTTAAACTTCCTTCAGAAGGGACTTCTGAACAGCTTTACAAAGCGTGTGGTGCCAGCATTTAAACCCATTTTCTGTCTTCTGTGGATTCAGGCCATTAGAGAAGAACTTCTTGTAATATGCCTACAAACTAAATCTTTTGGAAAATGATTTTGTTCATTTTGACTACATTTCACCCTCAGTGTAATCATACTGAGATCTAACAAGAAGCCCAGGAACAGCTAGGTATAAATACTAGTTTAGGCCTCCTTTCTAAAGAGGCCAATCATGTACCACGTTGCTTTATCACCAAGAACAATTTTACTTTCACACATAAAATAAGTCACCATCATCTGAAGAAAAGAAAATGACCTCACATGGCACCATTTTGAGCTAAACTGTCCTTCACTGATTTTTAGGAACTCATTCAAGGAAGACTCTTTCCTCTGTAACCCATCCCTTGGAGATCCCATTGAGTAGATCAGGGATTCTGAAAAAACAAGGGAAGACCAAGCCTATCTTCTAGAAAACATTAAACAAAGCCAACCACTACACAAATTAGAGTGGAAGGGGACAAGTTCTCTGAAGGGTGGGATGGAGGCTCAGCAGATAGGGTGGGATAGACAGCTAGTCTCCCTGGTGGAAGGTTTGAGCTGCTACAAGCTTGCTCTAGGAGTACAACCTTTTGAGATCCTGCAAATTCAGCAAATCAAAATATTCATTTTAAACTTTGGTCTAGTCCTCATGGAGAGCATGGTCTGGAGGTACCTCAAGCTGCTTCTGGGTTGAAATAAGGGGTTTGAGGACATGATCCAGTGCTGTGTTTCTTGCACTACGATCTTTTCATGGAAAATCTTCTGCTATCAGGGTCTCCTATTCCATTATCTACTGCCCCAGAAAACAGAAGCTAATAAGCCTAGTTAATTCTGTGAGGGCTCACATTTCTTTTCTCATCCCAGTGAGCTTAATAAAACTGGTTGAATAAACTATGTACAAGGGGTGGTTTAGAAAAAGTAGCATTAAAATTTATTTCAATCCAGTCTGACCATAATATTTTAAGGTTAATCGCTGTAAAGTTTTCCTGCTATGGACAATGTTAATGATTTGCTTAGTTATACCATTTAAAATTTATTTGCAATGGATACCACCGTATTTGATAACACAAATCACATGTGTCACATACACCAGGGGCAGAAGTGAGATAGAGACTGGAACATTCCCAAAGAATGGTCACTCTAGATCCCTAGTGAAGTTCTTTAGTAATGGGACTACTAAAATAATTTTACTTTACAATGGGAAAACTCTTATTGCTGCTGATTATGAAGTAACTACACTGATTAACCAAAGAAAATACCTTCAGGACTCTAAGTTTGTTATCTGCAACACTTTTTGTCGTGGAAGTTCTTAAAATCTTGAAATAAAAAAAACCAAGTTGTCATTGATAAGGTTCTTGCCCTATCACGTGAAAATCAGAATATGTTTGTAACTCCAAATATCAGATAATATTAGCAGAATTATTTCATACTACGCTTGTCATTGTCACTAAATAGCATTCCTATCAATAATTTAAATTTTTCATAAACCGGCATAAATGCATAATCTCATGGGTATGTAGCCTATTATAATTCAGTGAATAATAGATAATTCACACAAGCATCTAAAACTACATTCTCAATGCAGGAAAGCTGTACAAATCATACCATGATCTCTGTGACAATGGGAAAAGCAAAATGAAAACTCTTCCATGTTGCACTGGAAAGAAACACCTGAGGATTTTGTGGGGTCCTACAAAACCCAATAATGGTTCAAGTCTTCAAATATACAATATCCCCTAATGGCAGACAACAGCAGCAACCAATCTCTGATGCTATGGCCCAGGAGTTAAAGCCAAGACCTTGAAGAAATCACAAAGCTTCTTCATCCATGACACAATGCAAAGGGAAAAATAACAGTGTATTTTCTGGCTTTCTTTTTTCCACAGAGAGGAAAATTAATGCTTCAAGGGAAACTATTTCCTGAGGAAATAAGCATTCTTCTTTCATCTTTCGACTGCATTTTATAGTTCTAAGAAATAAAATCTTACAGGAGTTTATCTGGATTTCTTACCTACTAAGTATTTGAACTCTGATGATTTATTTTTGATTTTAAACTCATTCCCATTATGTGGGATATTAAGAAATAAAATTTTTCATGGCTTTAAATTGGAAATTCATATACTTGTACAGACCCATACTACTCTGTATTACATTGAGTATTATTTAGAATCAGGTTTTCATATGCAAACCAAAGTGTAGGACTGCAATGAAAAACTCTGAAAGCCTAGATTTTTACTACTAATCCTGGAGTAAAAACATGATACATAAACAGCAGAAGGATGAATGGATAGATGATGGATAGAAGGATATTTTCATAGATAGAAAACAGTGTTTTGTTTTTCTGTTGAAAATCATGAATGGTTCAGCACTGTACAAAAGAAAAGGAGTAGAAAAACTGTGCCAGATTACAGGAAGGTTTGGGGATTTTCTAATGAATGTAACACTGACAGTAAATGGGATGTACTAGCAATGGTAAACTTGGCAGAAACTGTGCTTTAAGGAACAATTTGAATTAAAATAAATTAGTAATTTCCTTATAAAAGGTGAGAGACCTTCAGAAATATGACCATGGGCCTTAACAGCACTCCCTGATGCTATTAGAAATTGAACAACATAGCTCAACATAACTATCATCAAGAGATCAGCCTAAATAGAGCTTCAAAAATGTTGCTAAGAAAATTGTAAGAAGTTTGGATTGATGAATTCCTTTACAAGTGAAATGGATGGATAACAGGTAGGTAAGGTAGATGGTTAAAAAGACAGAGTACTCAGTATTTGAAGCAGTGACAGTTGTGTGCCCACCTGATCACACAGCAGCTGTCAGTCCCCAGGTCACAAATTGCCTGACGTTACTTCTTTGAACTTGTCAAAGTTCCTCCACACTGATTCACCATGTTCCTTCTCATAAGAGATTATCTATTTCTTAATGCAGCTATTTATTTTTAAATAATTATAAAGATGAATTCTCAGTAGTTATAGGGCCTTTGTTTTACTTTCCTCAGAAATTCCTCAGAGTAGCAAGCCCCATATTTCAAACAAGGGGATGATTTCAAAATAAAATCAAGGGAAATCCTTTCCTTACATCCTCCAAAAAATTAATTGACAGCTCAAGGAAGTGTGTTAAAAAACTGTCCTTGGATAGATTGCTTTTGATCTGGAAGTTATGTTTACAATTACAATAGGTAAGTAGGAAGGTTACCACACTTCGTGCCAAAACCCTATACCTAACTACCTCAGCCAAACATCCTGTCCCATAAAGCAGGTTTATGAATGATCCTAACCCCAAATAATACTTCAACTTTTGATTAATTTTGAAGGAGAAAAAAAAATTGCTTTCTTCATCATTTTTTCACAGTTCAGCAAGCAAACACCCACCTGTTGCAAAACAATCTTATAGTGAATAGCTTTCACAACCAAAATACTATTGTATGCTATCTGTTAATCTAAGTTATAAATCTGAACCTATCCTGTGCTTAAGCACTTCAGCCAAGAGAAAATATGGCCTTTGGTATACCTGTGTGTTTCAGAATCTGTATTTCTTAACTACAAATGTTTTACCCTGTCTCCCACGCTGATATGCTCAGCTGTACTGTTCTGGGCTAATACAAGAATTAGGTTAGTCTCCAAGAAAGGAATCTCAGTGCAGAATATCCAATTCTGGAAGTTATGATTAATACAAAAAGACACAACCAAAAGGAACAGAAAATTAGCAGCTCCAACTTTTAAGGAAATCTATTTCTACTAAGATTTTACACATTACTGAGCAGATTGTTGGGAAGGACTCATTGTTGGTCTTTTGGAAGCAGCAAAATTCTTTTTCTCTAGCTTCTTTTTTTAATTATTATTATAAAATTTTCTATCTACCATTATAGGAGCTCAATATATTTAGCTGAGATTGTGGGTAACTTCAATATAATCTCAACTAGCTATCTGAGAGGAAAATCTCTCATAAAAGTTAGAAAGGGTTTTGCACTAATCAGTGGGAATGGACATTTATCTTCTTAATCATAAGCCTTTTATGTGGGTTACGAAACAAGTAGCAGATTCCATCTCCTTGGCATAATTCAAGAAATTCAGGTTCTGCTGTTAGAATCAAACAAAATTTAATTTAATGCTGAAAACTACCAAAATGTCTAAAACACTGCTTGTTTCAGGCAGTCCATTAAAGATGTTGACAGTTATTATCTGACAGTGAAAGCAACAGGCTTACAATTAACTGAGCATTGCAGAGTTCAGACTGTAAAAGAAAAATTGAAGACATTTTAATGGAAAAAGCTTTTCCTGAATGTTTAAAAAATCCTGTCTAATTTACCAAACAGTTAGGTGCATGAAACCCACTAGAGAGATCTTCACTTTTTGATGCTTCACACTAAACAGGATGATATACATGCTAATTGTATTGAAGTTTGTGCAAACATAAAGGAGGAAAATTACTGTTTTATGAGCAAGTTAACTCCAGCAATGCAGAGTTCCAACTATGTGACCCAAAAATGTTGACACGTAGATGCAAATAATCACAAACACAGCAACCCTCCAAGAGTGAGGGGAGAAAACAGGGGAAGCACTTACAAAACCCAGCCATGATTCTCTCACAAACCATCTGTCAGAGCATGATTTCCACAAAAGAAGGGAGTTCTAAATCCAGTCTGGGCACTCTGAGGTGTATGTAGAACATAGAAGGCATGCTCTAGAGATCAGGGACATCAGCAGTGGACTCTGTACCTCCAATCAGTCACTGAGATGTGGTTTTTTTGTGGGCATGGTAAGGAAACAAACTCTGTTTTAAGCTGGTTTATATTTGTGGGTGACAGAGACAACACCAAGAGTTGTAAAAGTGTGGTAAAATTAGCTGTGATGAAGAAAGTAAATGAAATTGTATCCCTTAGAAAGTCATATTTGGCATTTTTATTGGAATAAGCCATGACACCTGTAAATTTAAAGTACTTATACTAGTGGCAAAATGACGCCCTTAATGTTTGGAATAAGTCATGTTTTAATCTCATGACTTAAAAGTCATACACACAGGCAAGCAGACAGATTCTGACATTGCATCTGAGACTAAATCTGTAGTGTTTCTCAGAGTTAGGATGAACTTCAATGGTGAGATCTCCATGGGAATACACAATGCCAAAGCTCTAATCCCCCAAAGCCCTGCAGTACATGCTCAAAATCAAATATGAGTTTTGCACAGTGGAATAAATTTATAAATGTGCTTTTGTTTAGGTGAGTGCCTCAGTGCAGGGTTGAATACAGGCCTAGATATTTTAGCTTACTGAGGATGCTTTTTATTTCAGCATATCATTAATAAGAATTTTATTTGGACAGATATTTTATGCTTTTCTATATGTGGATTATGCTTAGATTAGTAGACAGATAGACATATATATAGATAGGTATTTTCCCCATCTTTACTATGACAGATACATGAAACATTGCCCTGTCAAGCTCTGTTCTAAACTAATTTCTTCTGACTACCATAAAATATTGATGATGTAGATGTTTCAAGAGAAAAGCACATGTGTTAAAGTTCTAAATAGAAAATATCAGAAAATTGTCACCTCTCAATTAAAAATAATGAAATATTAATGTGTAGGGAGAATGTCAAGATCTAGTGACTCAAAGAGTATGCATTAATGAAAGCAAAACTACCTAACAGGAATTGCTGAGCAATCACACATAAAAATGACCTGCATAAACAATTTGGTAATTATTGCAGAAAGCACCACTAAAATGGAAATCTGTAAAAATAATCTGTCTATAGCATTTCACTGAATTTGCATATTTACTGTCTCTTAATTACCTTTGAATAACTTGTTTAATTTGCACCTAAAAATGGTATATGTTTATCTACAAATATAATTTAATTATTATTTTTATACTTCCTGCAGTAGCTGCACAGAAAATCACCATGGAAAATATATGTGATTACATTAATTTCATTGTACTTGTTGTTAACACCTGTAGGCAAGTATCTCAATGGATACAAATTGGGATAGTTCACTAATCTCAACTGAAGCAGTTTTTTGCCAAATGAGCAGCTAGCTTTGTTCTGTTTTGTTTTGTTTTGTTTCAATAACCACATGGAGGTAATTTGAAAATGCAGATATGAGACTTTACTTAGAGAAATTATTAACATTGCATTATAACATAGTCGTGTTTTTAAGATGAAAATCAGTTGTGAAAACTCAGATTCTGGAGTTAGCTCACTTTGGACTATTTCTTTAACATAGAATCCCCTTTCACCTGAGGCATTTAGAAATCCCCTTCATATTCCCAAGTGTTTCCTACAACCTCTGCTGTCACAGCACATCTGAAGTAACAGCTAACGTCTGGATAGTACTGTGGCTTCATTTTGCTAACAAGATACAAATTGTTGGATAGTGTAGAAAAGCTCAAAACTATTCTCAGTAGTGTGGGAGGAACTAATAACTCAAGGAATATGACATTTTTATTAAGCACCATAGCCTAAGTTTCCTCAGGAACCAGCTTTAATAATTTGGCAGTACATTGCTCTGAAGGGATTAATATTATTTACTTATAAGCATGGCTCAAAGCAGGACTGCTAACACATCCTGTACTCTTTCATCAGCTCTGCATCCCATCACAGAGTGATTTCCCAACTCTCTATATGCCTCCAAGCACAAGCAAGGGAAAACTCTCCCATGCATTAAAAAAAAGGCCTTTTCACAGTGCACCTTTTGAGATGCTTCCCTAAACTAATTCAGAAAAGCAGATGAGCCATTCTGTCTGTTTGTTCAGGAAAATATTGCAAATTCTACACTGTCATGTATAAGAGGATCAAAGTGGGGCCATCATCAGTATTAATCACTGCTCTCCATATAGATTTTACTTTGCATTCTCCATGGTTTTTTAAATATTTGATAATAGTCCCAACTGCTCACTGTTGATAGTCAGAGGATGGCAGACTTTTAAGAAAATGGCAGAGCTGTAACACTTCAAAATAGTGCATTAAGATAGAAATAATATATTCAAATGTGTTCTTAATGTGTCATTGATGAAGCTAATCTTATTTAAGTTATAATATTTTCAAAATGCCTTTAGAAATACCTAATTTTAAAGGTATATGAGCATCAAATTCTTACAGAATATAACATGCAGTTATCAAACATCTACAGTTATGACAACTGAGTAGAAGCAACATTTCTTCCTATTTTTACTTTGTTTAATTTTTGTTTGACTATCAGAAGGATTCATGCCTACTGGGGTTCAACAACAGGTTTAAGAATCCCACTTTTAAGATCTTTAAGACTTAGGAAATGTGACTGATCTCCCTTTCTCATAGTGGGAATTCAGGAAGGAACTTCATGTTTAAATGACATAAGGAAAACTAAAAACACGTCTTGTCCAGTGGAGTGTGTTTGGCACTTTTGTGTAACATCATGAGCACAAATTCTGAACATGTTCATGCTATACCAGCACCAAAACAAGCCCCAAACCTGTGTCAGCACAAGAATTCAGTCCCTTTTCCAGTAAAACAAGCCTTCCTTCAAACAAGATTTTCACTTGAACAACAAGATAATTTTATGAAAGAAGGAAGGGGGTGCAGACAGCAGTAAAGTTTGCATTAAGGATAAGTACAAGAATACATGCAGACATTAGGAAATAACAGAATGTTCCCTCATACAAAAGGGAGGAGAAGAAAAGTCCCTTTGTGTTAATAATTATCTCAAACATTAAGAGCAGGAAGTAGCTGGTCTCAGCCAAGAACAAGAGAATCAGCTGTGGCTGATCAGCAAACAATTTCTTCATTTACATCACCTCAATCTACTTCAGAGAGTCACTCAGATTATTAACTACCTTGGGTTTGCTGCTGATCATAAAAACATTTTCCTTTACACCTCATAAGCTCAACAAATATGGTTTAGAGATTACAAATTTCTAGGATTTTCCATATTAGAGAGTCAGAAATGAAAGTCTGACAAACAAATGACCTGTCTGTCAGGTCAAACATAATGACTGGTGGCTACTGCTGCCTCTCTGTATTTAGGCTGCAGACACACCCCTGCAGGCTGACACTACAGTAGGTACTTTTTTGAAAAAAGAGGATGGGTGCTGCCTGAGCACACCAGTAACAGAGTTCAGAACACTTCATAATGCTGCAAATAAATAAAGCAATACACAGTTATCATAACACCAAAACACTGTGTTAATGCACAACATGTGGAAAACGGGAAAAAAGATGGGAAAATAGCATTACAGGCCTCTGGGTTTAGCACAGCCATTAATGTACCTGGTTCTATTTCATTAGTGAAACATTTTTGAGAGGCACATGAGGGTGAAAATACTTGGTTTGTCTGGAGTCAATATGAGAGTGTAATACCACCAAAAGTTTAAGATCCTGCTCGTCTTCCCTGCCTTTCATTCCCAGCCACAGAATGGATCTTTAAGCCAGGTCATTTCAGTGATCCAGTTTACAGTGCTTCCCAAATAATACTATATTGGCAGATCTGAGGAGGCAGGCAGTTTAAACACAGGACACGTGGAACCAAGCTACCAAGGGAAGGAAACAGAGTTTCCAAAGTTGGCTTTCTTGGGGAAACCAAGGTCTGGCAAGCCTGCACATTTAGCTCACATGTATTTTCAGAGAGTGCAGAGTTTAGTTACTTCACTGGTGGCATACCTTGGTGCTCATTAATTACCTATTTTTGCAAGATAAACTTTATTAATAACTCTTCTTCTTTTCCAAGCCAATATAACATCATTCTGCTACCTGGAGTAGCTGTCTTGCTTCCTTCATTCACTCCCTTCCTTCTTGTACCACTTACAGCACTCGTGTGAGCCCCATGAGAGGTGCTTCAGCTCCCTCCAAATCAGAGAGAAAAAGTCACTTTTTTTGCTGGGCTAGTAAGTGGAACTGGATTACAGTAGGATCAAACATACACAATCAGTCACAAGGAAGCAAACAGGAATTTGTGGCCAGGAAAAAGGGGAAATTGAGTCGACCCTTTCAGCACTGGCAAGCCACTAAACCAGTTCAACATCAGAACAAGAATAAAGCCTTCCTCTGACTGAAGATAATAACCAATGGCTCAGTTACTGTTGGCTGTAATATTTGCCCAAACAGCTAAATTTACAGTTTTTCAGAGAAACCCTTGTCACATTCTTTATTTTCTGGGTGTAAAGGGTATAAGTGAAAAGAACTGCAGTCCTCAGTAAGATAAGCCCCTCTTCTTGGCAATGAAAGCAATAATCTGCACCATGATAGGCAGGTGTGGTGGAGAATATCACTTGTGTCCTTTGTAACACTGATAGCAATCAATGAGGAGATACAGCTAAGAATGTGCTTTTCGGGCTAAGATCACTACAGAGGATTTTCTCAGATGGAGGAGTTCCTCTCCCTGCACCATCTGCACTGAACTGCTTATCACCCAAACTGCCTTCTAGGACACACAAACCTCCACCTGCACCGAATGTGGGGTGTGTCAGTGCTCTTCCTGTCCTTTCCTTGGGAAAAGCAGTGCTACTCCTGGCCACAGGGAGGGTGAACATTTCCATTAGAGAAAGACAACCAGAGAGGTAATGCAGACCCAACCCTGTGAGGAGGCCAAAGGAAAAGGGAACAGGAGAAAGGCAACAGAAGCCCAGTTATGCTCAGAGCCAGACTGTGCAGGCTGTGACAGAGCACAGGGAAATCGAGTGCCACAGATACGACCCTGGCACGGCAGGAACCAGCAACTGTGTCGTGTACATTTAGAACTGAACTATTTCCATGTGTCACAATGTGCTGAAACCACCCACTGCTAATAGAGAGGATTCTTCAGATGCTGTTTTCAAGCATGAGAANAATGTTCCCTCATACAAAAGGGAGGAGAAGAAAAGTCCCTTTGTGTTAATAATTATCTCAAACATTAAGAGCAGGAAGTAGCTGGTCTCAGCCAAGAACAAGAGAATCAGCTGTGGCTGATCAGCAAACAATTTCTTCATTTACATCACCTCAATCTACTTCAGAGAGTCACTCAGATTATTAACTACCTTGGGTTTGCTGCTGATCATAAAAACATTTTCCTTTACACCTCATAAGCTCAACAAATATGGTTTAGAGATTACAAATTTCTAGGATTTTCCATATTAGAGAGTCAGAAATGAAAGTCTGACAAACAAATGACCTGTCTGTCAGGTCAAACATAATGACTGGTGGCTACTGCTGCCTCTCTGTATTTAGGCTGCAGACACACCCCTGCAGGCTGACACTACAGTAGGTACTTTTTTGAAAAAAGAGGATGGGTGCTGCCTGAGCACACCAGTAACAGAGTTCAGAGCACTTCATAATGCTGCAAATAAATAAAGCAATACACAGTTATCATAACACCAAAACACTGTGTTAATGCACAACATGTGGAAAACGGGAAAAAAGATGGGAAAATAGCATTACAGGCCTCTGGGTTTAGCACAGCCATTAATGTACCTGGTTCTATTTCATTAGTGAAACATTTTTGAGAGGCACATGAGGGTGAAAATACTTGGTTTGTCTGGAGTCAATATGAGAGTGTAATACCACCAAAAGTTTAAGATCCTGCTCGTCTTCCCTGCCTTTCATTCCCAGCCACAGAATGGATCTTTAAGCCAGGTCATTTCAGTGATCCAGTTTACAGTGCTTCCCAAATAATACTATATTGGCAGATCTGAGGAGGCAGGCAGTTTAAACACAGGACACGTGGAACCAAGCTACCAAGGGAAGGAGACAGAGTTTCCAAAGTTGGCTTTCTTGGGGAAACCAAGGTCTGGCAAGCCTGCACATTTAGCTCACATGTATTTTCAGAGAGTGCAGAGTTTAGTTACTTCACTGGTGGCATACCTTGGTGCTCATTAATTACCTATTTTTGCAAGATAAACTTTATTAATAACTCTTCTTCTTTTCCAAGCCAATATAACATCATTCTGCTACCTGGAGTAGCTGTCTTGCTTCCTTCATTCACTCCCTTCCTTCTTGTACCACTTACAGCACTCGTGTGAGCCCCATGAGAGGTGCTTCAGCTCCCTCCAAATCAGAGAGAAAAAGTCACTTTTTTTGCTGGGCTAGTAAGTGGAACTGGATTACAGTAGGATCAAACATACACAATCAGTCACAAGGAAGCAAACAGGAATTTGTGGCCAGGAAAAAGGGGAAATTGAGTCGACCCTTTCAGCACTGGCAAGCCACTAAACCAGTTCAACATCAGAACAAGAATAAAGCCTTCCTCTGACTGAAGATAATAACCAATGGCTCAGTTACTGTTGGCTGTAATATTTGCCCAAACAGCTAAATTTACAGTTTTTCAGAGAAACCCTTGTCACATTCTTTATTTTCTGGGTGTAAAGGGTATAAGTGAAAAGAACTGCAGTCCTCAGTAAGATAAGCCCCTCTTCTTGGCAATGAAAGCAATAATCTGCACCATGATAGGCAGGTGTGGTGGAGAATATCACTTGTGTCCTTTGTAACACTGATAGCAATCAATGAGGAGATACAGCTAAGAATGTGCTTTTCGGGCTAAGATCACTACAGAGGATTTTCTCAGATGGAGGAGTTCCTCTCCCTGCCCCACTGCCCCCTCACTGAACTGCTTATCACCCAAACTGCCTTCTAGGACACACAAACCTCCACCTGCACCAAATGTGGGGTGTGTCAGTGCTCTTCCTGTCCTTTCCTTGGGAAAAGCAGTGCTACTCCTGGCCACAGGGAGGGTGAGAAAGAAAGAGAGAGGTAGAGAAAGAAAACTAGAGAGGTAATGTAGACCCAACCCCGTGAGGAGGCCAAAGAAAAAGGGAGCAGGAGAAAGGCAACAGAAACCCAGTTATGCTCAGAGCCAGACTGTGCAGGCTGTGACAGAGCACAGGGAAATCGAGTGCCACAGATACGACCCTGGCACGGCAGGAACCAGCAACTGTGTCGTGTACATTTAGAACTGAACTATTTCCATGTGTCACAATGTGCTGAAACCACCCACTGCTAATAGAGAGGATTCTTCAGATGCTGTTTTCAAGCATGAGAAAGGAGTCCTTAACTGGCTAGGCTCTGTCTGAAGATTGTGGGAGGATAATGGTCGCAGAGAAAAAACCCCAGCTATTGCCATCTTAACATCTGCAGGTTTACTTCCATTACAGTGTGACTCCTCTGGGCATAAAGAAGCAACTTGTTTGAATGGTGCCCTGCAGATACTTTTCTAAATACAAGATGATTTTACATGAGCTGTATCCTGGGCTTTCCTTGAGTAGAAGGATCAAGCAAGTCTTAGTCTTGTTAAATTTTGTTGGGGATCCAGACTGATGCCAATTAAGCCCCAAGCATATATGTCTGACTTTGGTGGCACAGCAACACACCATGTGAGACTACAGCAAGAGCCAGCAGCCCAGAATGCCAGTGTCAAACATTTTTCAGACCTACTAGAATATTTAATTTCATGTGGTCTTGTGTAATTCTAGAAAATCCAAATGTAGCCACAAAAGGATTTATTTTCTAAGGACATCATCTTATTGGGTGTATTTGAAGCAAAGTGGCTGTTGAGCCCTTGGGAATGAGCTCTAGTTAGCTCTGAGGGCTCCAGGTACTCAGCAGCACTGGGTGTGCTGCCACCTCTTGGTCATTTCTTCCAAAAAATCCTTATCCTAAAACCTCATTAGTGCATAACATTGTTTCTTTTTACATAAAATTCTTCTGTCTTAGAAATAATCTCTCCCTTCTTTTAACTGAGAAGTATCTGGATATTGGATTTAATATCCTTTGTTGTATTTGATTATTAGGCCATTTTCTTTTTTAACAACGCTAAGACAATTTTGTGCTTGATTAATTTGAAATATAAATATTATTGCAGTTTTATTCACACTTGCAACAACACTGATATTTGCATCTGCAATCTCTAGATACTGCTATCCTGGAGAGTTATTAAATATGTCCTTTAAAATAGGTGTCACAAATAATAATAACAACCAATAACCCCACCCTGAGCCATAAGACTAGAAACCAACATACTCAGAAATTGACAGATTTCAGTATGATACAAAAAGCCACCAAAATCCATTCAGCCCAACACATATCTAACACTGGGGATTGATTTTCTCCTGTGAAAAAGACCCACATCTTGCATTTTTCTGAAGTCAACAGGAATTCTGAATGAAAAGTCCCAGGCTGAAACTTCTCAGATCACATTTGCTACTTCTCTGTATGAATTACCATATTTCACTTAACTTCCTATTCACATGTAAGATTTACACACAACTCACATTCTAGGGAGAAAAGGGAAAAATGTCAGTTCTGAAAATTTCCAAAGGTCTTACTCTCTGGCAACAGGAATTGAAGGAGAATAGATAACACTTTGCCCTATCAGGCAACAGGAGAGTAAACTAGCAAATTTACTTTTATCACTTTAAATCTCGATCAGTTTAAGTCATAAAGCACTCAAAGTGACCACTCACTTCTTTTTCTCCGGAGTTGCAACCTTCCTAGTAGGACTTGTTGCAAAAGCTCAAGGGTTAATTAATGATTAATTATTATGATTTTTATTAGTAGATGATTATGATTATTATTAGTAGAGTCAGACTAGACATAAGGAATAAATTTTTCACGATGAGCATGATGAAACATTGGCACAGGCTTCCCAGAGAGGTGGTGGATGCCCCATCCCTGGAAATATTCAAGGTCAGGTTGGATGGAGATCTTAGTAACCTGATCTAGTGGAAGGTGTCCCTGCTGTTGGACTAGATGACCTTTAAAGGTCCCTGACAAACCAAATCATTCTACAACAACACTTTTGTAGAAGGATGGGGCAACTGGAGATTTTCAGACAGGTTAAGAAGCAGACTTGGGTTCCTTCAATAACAGCTCTTCCTCCTTCATTTCCCTAATGATCTTATATCCTCCAGCCAGAAAGAGAATGTTCATGTGAGGATTCCCCAGGGTACAGGACATATTCTTAGTTTAATGACAAAAATTTTTGCAAAATTGTTCTTTTTTCTTAGAGGGTAAAAGGCCAGGGATTACTTTGACTGCTGCCTTGGACCCTTATGGTTACATTTTTAAAGCTATGCTTGTGTTGGCAACACAAATCCTGTTATTGTTACAGGATTAGCGTGCATAACTTTCCAAATGCTGCTTTGAAAATGAAGCCAAGGAATATTATTTGGGTGTACTTTCTGGAATTAATGTAGGCTCTGATTATTGGCCAGTCGTTCAACAGGACTGTTGCAGACACATCATTTGATGTCCTATCTCTAAACACTCATTCAGACTTTTCTGGATTCCTTTAGTAGTTGGACATTTCTTTTTAAAAAAAGGAATAATAAGACATCAGTTTCAAACTATATCTTCCTTTACCACTGATAAATATAATTTGTCTTGACTCTGCTAGCACTGTTTCTTGGCATTTTCTTTTCTTTTAACATCCCTTAGTAATAAAGAAAAAAAGGAAAAAAGTTAATAGCATCATCTTTTGTTTTTATTTAGTTCCACTATAAACCTCACGCCTGTGTTGCAGTGATGGAATCTATATGGCACTATGGCATTGTCAATTCCCCACAGACTCAGTTCCTTGAGTCTGATGAAACTTTTTCTGATATTCTGAACTAAAACAGGTTTTGTACCTTACTACATTATACAACTGCCTCAAAGGTGAGAGCTAGTTTTCTCCTCCTGTTCCTGTGCAGCATCTATTGCAACATAGTGGTAATTTCAAACTCTAAATGCTTTAAATTTTCCTACACTTGTATTATCAACTTGTTAATGAGAATGGGCATTTTAACCATGGTTTTAATCACTAAAATCATTAATAACGGTCTTGACATGGAAATAGAGGAAAAGAAAATAATTTGTCTTATAATAGAGAGAGAACATCTAGTTTCTGTAGGTGGATCATACTGAGGCACAACATGCACTGCCTCTCCAGCACTGCCACATCTCAAGCAGTTCCAGACATGCCTGGAGATGCATCATCAGGCTCCTGGCATAGTTTGAGAAAGCCTAGAAATTGGTACCACATAAGCAGACACTTTCAGGTTTCTAATTTTGGCCTCAAGTGCCCTTATTTTGATTGTGTCACACTACAGGCTTATATAGTTAGCCTGATTTTGTTTTTATTCCTGACACTGTCATTCTTTTTTCCTGATTATACAATAAAGTAGGAAGTTGGATGCTGGTGGTGTTCTGTGCATCAGCAGGGTGAGAGGGTCTCATTAGGAGAGTATTTCTGTTACCCATGGTGAATCCTTCCTCTGAATTGCACTGTAGGTTGTAGAAATCTCTCCTAACAATTTTGGAGAGTTGTAGGAAGGCTGATCAACCAACACAGGCACTTGCCTTGAAGTGCCTTGAATCAGGCTGTATGAGAAGCACCCAAGTTACAAAATTACACCACCCTTGCATGGATCAAACAGCAATATCTGTTTTTTATAAAAGAAGGGAAATTGTGGTAGTTGTTTTCTCTGTTTCTGTCATACTCACATCTAATACAGAGCTGACATGCAGTCAATATAAAAAAACATTTATCCCACGAACCACATTTCAACTATTTCAAGACTAAGTCTTTCACTGACCTTTGTTTTCATCTTCATCATTTGTAAAATTTTCTAGGATTAAAATATAATCCAGCTAGAAAGAACAGAGATTATTTCTCCAGTAAGTAATGATAATTTCTCTTGTGTTGGTGTGGTATAAATGCAGACAGCATTCAAAAGTCTTACAGCCACTTGTGTAATAAAGCTCTTTTTTAGTGTGATTTAACATCAAATAGTTTTAAAGAACCCATTTACAAAATTTGAATTTCAAAGGCTTATTTCACTGTCAAAAATCTTGTATTATGTTCAGACAGCTGAACTATAAATCCTCCTAATTTTTAAACTGCACTGGTCAAAGAACTATATCATTCATTAGATAACAACCTCATTTAAAAGAAATCCTAGTAGATGACAGGCAGTGGAGGGAATGTTTTCTAGTGTGATGTGAGCCAGAAATACAGTTACCTAAAGGAAATAGCATTGAGGGGTAGCAGATATTAAACAGGGAATATGCCTGCATGATGATGACTGTAGAAGGAGGCCATTCAGAGCTTCCAGCACAAGCAATATTTCTTACATAGTTTTGACTAAAATCCAAGACTTCATACACAGATATATATGTATAAAAAGTGCACAGTCCATCCTAGTATATAATTCAAAACATAAATTAAAACCCCTGACATATATTAATCTGAGAGTATGAGAGTCCACCATTATATGTTACAGGAAATAATATTATTTACAATCTTATATTGTTTATTTTGTTATTTTACAATATTATTGTTTATATACCTTTGTCTTGTGATGTATAGAAAACCAATGGTATAAATCAGAATCTTACGTCGCATTTGACAAGAAACAGGCATTTCTAAATGTTTTAACCCTCTGAGGACAAAGTAATAATTTAGTTCCAGTTTTTGCACATGACTGTTGCACATAATATAAAAAAAATCAATGGGAATGCTCACATGAATAGATTTTAGGCATATTCATTAAATTGGAAGAATTGTGGCATAGTATGTACACAGATAGAAGTAGTTTTACAAGAAAGTCAAGAAGAATGGTCTGTAATGACTAGACATGCACGGTACACAAAGGCCTAGCTGCACATGAGCAATCATTACTAAAAGCAACTTAATTCACTACAGCAAGCTGGAGAGAGTGGTACGAGTGGTATGAGAGGTTCTTCCAGTGCATGGTTAAGGCAGGAGTAAAAACTGAGTTCAAATTCAGCCTGGAAACAAGAGGAAAATGCTTTCAGTTACATTTTGGTCTTGTCCAGAACAGTTCTGTTGGCATTCAGTATGCAACCACAAATTTTAAGGTTCAGGGTACCTCCCATCAGTTGTTCAGATGCTTTTCAGTCCAGAATGCTGCAACAAGGTCAAGAGAAGTTTAGAATTTATTACAGAGAAAAGATTGCTGCTGTGGGACACCTCTGGCATCAAGCCCTGAGAGCAGCCCCCCGTAACGGCTGGTCCACACAACTTCCATTGTTCTCTCAGGTTTCACAGCTGCAAAGGTTGCTTCCTCTTCCAGAAGGCGAGAGCTCTCCCCCTGCTCTCCTCCCTGCAAAGCTGCACAGCAGCTCCACCACAGGAAGGATTTTACTCTTTCTGTCTCATTTTGGGGAGAGAGGGTGCTGACCCTGCTTGTATTGCCCTGCCCAGAACCAATTAACTTGGCATGAAAAGCCCAGTGGGTCTCAGGTGGCTGGGGCTTGATAAGGCATTTCCTCTCCCTGTGCTGGTCTGGATAAGGACACACCTTCTTATATTTACTTATTCAAAGAAATAACTTCTGCCTTATAGATAAGAGTCTAAAAATAGGCCAAGAATATAAGAATTGAATATTTTAAAGTCTTGTTTAACTGAGTGCGTTTCTCAGAGACACTCTTGTTGGTTCCTAAGAGGAACCTTCACCTAACCATTTCCCTTCACGGAGGGTAAACATGTTTCCCAAACGCTTTAGTAACTTGATCCCTTTCTCCGCTGGAACTCTCCCGTGTCCCCTAGCAGGAATCACCCGCAATTCCCAGCTGATGACAGTCTGGAAGGCAGGATATTTGTGGCGTAAGGAAACCACAGTTTGGACAAATCTCTGGAGTTAAAAAGGAATCCATCCATGCTCAAGCCTGGAGCTGTAGGCTCGGTGTCCCGACACCCTGCTATGGCCTAGTGCCATCTCGTGGACTACAGCGGCTCCTGGCAGAGAGCAGAGGAGACAGGGAGGATGAAAGATGGAGACAGAACAGGTGTTTCAGAAAAGAAACCGAACCCCGTTTCATCTGCTCTGCCCCTGATGTAGCAAAGCATCCAAAGAAACCTACAGGCATCTGATTACACAATTGCCATCGCATACATTTATCCTTGAACACCTTCATGGTCTTTTCAAGCAACACGGATGTGAAATTGGGATGTGACCACTCCAGAAGGGTCAGATATGAAATATGTGAGGAGGGCCCAAAACCTGAAGTTTAATCAGGAGTAACTCTAAATAAAAAAGGCAGTAAAAAAAAACCCCTTCCAAAATAAAAGAGACCTAACAGGTTAATATAGTCCTTCCATGTAGTTACTATTTTTGCTTATTATTTTTGTGCAGTTTTATTCATATTTAATGCAGTTAAAAATAATTAATTTACCCACAAAACATCTATGTAAACTAGATACCAGAAAAACCCAGAATGTGGGAGTTTTTTTAACTTCACAGATTTGGTGGCCTGAGAAAGACAATTGGTTTGTTTCTGATGAAGTAGTTTCCAAATGACCCTACTCCTCTCCAATGGGAAGTGAAACAATTTTGAGTTATAATGATTTAAAATCACAGACTTTCATTCGAAATGTAATCTGTCATGCTTCTGAATTCCCACTCTGGATGTGCACAGACATTATTCTGTCAGTACAGTAAGCTTTTAATTACTATAATTCCCAAAATAAATGCCTCACTCATCAGCAACTGCTAAACCAGCACCGAGTCTGAATCTAACCTTTTATAATAAAGTAATAAAATATTATCCAGATTAAGAATTACTTTGTTTTCTTAGGTAGATCACAATCTTCTTCACTGCTTTGCTTAACTCTTTTTTCTGACATGATTTGAAACTTTTTTGCTAAAGGAAATGTATCTGCCTTGATTAGATGAAGATTTGGCAGCAAAGTCTGCAGCACTATGGTCTGTCATATCAGATGACACCAGGGCTTAAAACTTTTCACATTCCTTCAGTTAAAACTTGCAGCAGAGCTCTGCACAACTTCTCACACCTGAATTTTTAAGTAGCCTTGGTTTTGCTTTCTGCCTGATGTTGAATGAGCACAAAAACTGGCACTTTATTTTGTGGAGCAAACTCGGTTGTTTTTAGAGTAGAAAAAAATTAACCTGGCTTACTTCCAACACGGATGCATATGTTACAATAAAATTAACCTTCTTGAGAGGTGCCCATAGTCCCCTAGGCTACCAGCATAAGATTAAAAAAAAAAAAATTAGATATATATATAAAAGGAGAGGTTCTAATACATGCCTCCCACCAACAGTTAGGGGCCTATCCTTCTACAGGATTCTCAGCTGCTGGCCCCCCTCTAAAGCAGCTATCCCACCACCTCAGAAAAAATAAGACACAAAATTCACAGTGTTTCCCAATTTACAGTACTTAGTAACTCTGCTTTTGTAGAGGTAAGGGCTTGTTTGAATTCCAACTCTGGATAAATTGAGGCCTCGATTTTTGCTCTTTCATGGCTGATGTGAGTTACCTTTTTTTCAGGATACACCACCAATGTTTTCTCCTCTCCCTCTGGCTCCAGAGAACAACAGATTTAAATCCTCAGCTCCAGGCAAAAGCTCTGACTACTGTTATTGGGGCAGACACAGAGAAAAACTTGACACTTATTGTTCCTATTTGTCTTTTGAGTTGATAGATCTAGACTCAGTTGCCATTAAAAAAAAAATCACAAAACCACACAAACAAAGCAAACAAAATACAAAAAAACCCCACCCATAAGCCCACAGGCAGTGGGTAGCTCCAAGATTAGTATTAGTATTAGTATTTCCAAGTGTAGTATTTCCAAAATTCCTCAATCTACAAGTATGGCATCATTTCAAGCTGGTTTTGTGAACATTCTTTATAAATAAACTAAGTTATTTAACTTCTGACTAAAACACAGACTTGAGAAGGTTGTTTTCTCTTTTTTTAAGAATGGAAAGACTTGCTTGTCAGACTCAGTAAGATTTTAAAATGCTAATCCACTCTTGGAACATATAGGTGACACTGACAGAATGTTTTATGATGTGATCTCTCGCACCTACTTCCAGCTAAGATTAATAAAGTCTTCACCTCCCCTTTGGCCTCCAGATCTTATTCCAGCAAGAAATCACACCTTAAAGTAACTGATCCTGCCAAATACTTCATCAGTTTCCACTAAGAGGGAAAGTGGCAGGCATGTTCCATCATAGATCTTCCCAAATGCATTGAAGTGAAAGAGGAGAAAAATTAGATATGTTCATCTTGTTCATTTACACCTGTAAGTATCTTCTATTGTTTATCCTTTATCTTTGGATACTACACATGGAAGAAGCTGGTCTGCTCTGAAGTTTTTAGGAGTTTCCTTTTGTGTGCTTATTCCTGTATTACTGCAGCCAAATAACTTCAATTATTTCATTAAGACATATATTTTTAAATATCATCCTAATATATATTATTAAATACTTCACACAGATAAATTTCTGGGCATTATTGCTCTGTGCAGTACAGTGCACAGTGCATTTCTCTGAAATGCACCTAATTCCAGAAATATTAACATAATTATTATAGTGGGTTTTAAAGCAATCTAGTGGAGGAAAAAAAAAGCCCAATTGGAGAAAGATTTTACAAGAGATGAGTGAAAGTGGTTGAGGGCTCTCTTCTCATCAGGTCAGACCCAGTAACAGGACTGTATTCAATGCCATGTGGGACTGCCAATTTCAAGCATAGTATGACAATGCAATCGTGCTCAATAAAGTTTTGGCATTATCTGGAAAGCGATATCAAATCTGTATTTCATAGGCTTTTTTCCTTTTTCAACCATTAACATTGTCCGGATATAACTCGTTTATTGTTCTATTCTGTGAGTAATTATTCTAGATTTCCAAGGGTAAAGGGATGGTATTTTTCTCTGCAGGGGTGATCTAAGAAAACACCTGCATCTAGAGTAAGAAATTTTACAGAGCTATGAGATATTGTCCAGGGTGCAAGTGGAATATTAAGAGTTATATCCCATCCGTGACTGAAATGAATGTATTTTAATTTTCTGTTTCACTTTTGCACATATGGAATATGTTAAATATAATTCTCAATGCCTGCAGACTTCCTCAGAGCCTGAGATAAATTTACTGTCAGAAGAAGGAGCTGTATAGTCACACAGAAGTCATTGCTTTTAGTCTTCTTCCACATTTTAACCTTATTCCACATTTTAGCCTGAAATCGAGTGACCATTTTTGTTACCACCACAGAGGATCTGACATGAAGAAAGCATCTCAAATTGTAATCCCATTACCTCTGAATTACTTCCATGCACACCTGGAAATCACAGCTGAGCCATAGTGCCCCGGATTTTCGACAGAGCAACATATTTTAGTAGCAACATTACAAAACATTTTCTAGTTTTATAGAACTTTATAAAAGATAGGAAAGGTTGGGTGTGCAGAATAATCATGCCAATGACAGTTGTCCTTAGCTAATTTTTCAGATTTGAGATAAGAATATGTTATGGGAATTTGATAGATTATTGGATTATTTCAAATAAGCATTGGCAGATAAGGCACAATTTAGCTGTGCCACAAAGGTAATTCTGCCTGGGGGTCTTCACTGTTTCATAGATTCTGGCCACACTGAAATGTCAGATGTTTTGATTGGCTTTTGATCCAAGCAGACATTTGGTTTTGATCTAGACCTTCAACCTCTGAAACAAATTATGCTCTTTACATGCTTAAAGCCCCTTCAGACCAACTATAGGAAATGTGCAACATCTTTCAATATGATCACAACTGATTTCTTAGGATTACTATGAGGCACAACGTGAAAAATAGATATTTCTACAGAAATAAAGTTATTATTTGCTGTGACTGAATTTAAGCCTGATAGCTTTGGCTAATACACAGGACATGCTGTTATTTTGTCTTTTTCATTCAGAACACAATTCTTCCTGCTCTGACTCAGAAACAAATACAGTTGGGCATTGTCATACTGATTCTGCCTACAGGTTTCAGAGTAATCTGCAATTCAATTTGCAAAATATACAATTTTTTATTACTGAAGCCTATGGATAATTCTTAAGGAACAATTTAGTTTGGTTTATTTTTTTTCTGAATGTCACTGACTGAGATTATTCCTCCTTCATTACCACTGATTTTGTGGAAATCTTAGATTCTTAGTCTTTAAAATTATTTTCTGTTGCATTGCTGTTATTCTTTGGTATTTAATATATACTCATTATCTTAACTTGCCAGCTTAAATCTGCAGTGAACTAACATTTGTTCTGGTTTTATACTTCAGTTTCTATACCAACAGTATTTTAAAGTCCAAGATTGTTCTTTGTAATATCCAATTACAACAGCCTTACAGTGGGAAATGAAGTACTTTATATTTAATTGGTTCAGAATTCCTGTTTGAGCTACATCCATGAAACAAAATTGCATGCATGTGTCTGTGGCCATGACGGAATAAGACATCCTGTAAATTTTTAGTTATCACTTCAATGTCTAAGTTCTCTATTAAATACCATTGGCTTTCTCTTGCTCTTTGTAAAGGAGCTTTGCTCCACAGGGTATAGAAAAACAGCAAAATCAAGCAGAACACTAAATGCATCTCAGGGCTCTGCTGACATCAGAAACCACTCAATCTTTGCTCAAGAGACTCTTCTTGTATTTATAATCCTGTAATTTACAGTTTCTTTCCATTTACTCTCTACATGGGTGACCTACCAAATGTATGCACAACAGCCAACATGCATGCCTTAAATGCCTGATGTTAGTACTCACATGCCAATCAGGCTTGATAATATCCTGGACAGAAATACTTACCGTGGAGCAAAAATTAGAGGAGCTGCTTTCTAAATACTATCCATGAAAACCAAAACTACTGGAAAGTGAGCCTGACAAGATACAAGTTAAATTAAGAGTTCAAAGATGAGAAGAATATTTGGGTTTTGCACAAACAGTGCTGGTTTTCTTGATTAATTTCCTTTGCTTATATGAAAATAGAATAATTTTCTAATCTTATCCATAGAAGAATCCATTATTATTCATGTTGCATAAAATCTTGTTTTTGAATGGGTTTGACAGAGCAGTTTCTCTTAACACTTCTTCAGAAGTAAGCTAGGGCTTACAGCAGGAATAAATCAAATGCTACTGGGGCTTTTTTGTACTCTGTTAGGAATAAGATTTTTCTACATTGTTCACTATATTAAAAGACATCTTAGTTAAAATAATTCCACTGCCATTTCATGCAGTCAGCCCTTCTGCTTCGAAGCTGGTTTAGTTCCTTTGGTTTCTGCTTGCACCCTCTTTGAAAGACACAAAGTTGCCCACAAAAAAGGCTACTGAAGGGTATCCAAAAGTCCTCCAGCTTTGTTAAGAGACTAATTCAAGGGAAGACCAGGAGCCTACACCAGCAGCTGTAGGACCCTACAGGAGCAAACCTCCAAACTGAAATAATGAAGAACCAGTTTATGGTTTATGGCATCTGTGTTATGCTGTCTCTTCAGTCTGTGCTTCATTCATAAACAGATGGACTGTAAATACTCATGAAACAAATTTTTCAAAACTAACTTCTAACCTCATAACCCAACAATAACTGGAAAAACCTCTGTAAAAATATAATTGAAACAGATCTCTGGATTTAAGTGTAAGGACTATGGAACATAATATCATAAACCCTGATATTAAAAATTATTTTAGAATTTGAAAGACTGTTTTGCAATGACATTTGACAATCCTTAATAAACTGGCCTCTATTGGGCACAGGAGATTTAAAAGATTAGTAGTGCTTGGTTCAGAAAAAGATGGAAGAAAATCTGGCCTAAGAAATATAAGTGTCATATTTTACTTTTATTTGTAAGGCAAGAACAAATGGACAATGATAATTATGTCAGCCTGTAAGGTTTGTGTCAGCCTGTAAACTCTTGTGACCATTATTTTGTCTGAAAAGCTCCTAATTTTTTTTTTGTTCTTTCCTTCTGCATTTTTCCACTCTGAAATACATTCTGCATTTTACTCTGAAGTAAACACACATATAATAGTGAAGTCTTTCCATTTCTTTCCATTCAACAAGAACATATTAATGAGAGGCATGCCAAAACTGGAAATTCTAATCATTAATTTGTGTTCACTCTAGAAAAGGAGGCTGCAGGCAACCCCAGAAAACTCTTCCTTGTTGTTTGCTGTTGTTGTGAATTGGCAAAGTTGAGGTAGGCAATGGATCTCATGACTTCTGGATCTGCTGGAGACCTTTGAAAGAGAAACTAGAACAGCACAGATATTTCCATACTGATGTCTCTGTTACAACCTATCAGCTGAGGTCAGGATTAAGGGTGTACTACAAATCTTGCTAAACTGTAAGAAAAACCCATGGTCTTTGTAAATATTGTGAACTCTCACAGGAAGAGTTTGGTATGCAGGTGTTTATTAATTTTGTTTTGTTTAGCTAAAAGGCTGATTTGAAAATAATTTTCTAAATCTGTAAATTCCACAGTTTTACTTGTAACCTCCCCACTGAAGGGGGTTGTTGATCAGCCACATCACAGCACATAGTAAAATGCAGGCTCTGCATTAACAGAAGAATACTGCATTATTAATATTCCTCAGACTGAAAGATTGGAAGTTGTCAGAGTCAAAAATTGAGCTCTACTGCGGTCTCAAGAAAAGCTGCAATACCTTTTGAGTTCTCTTCCCATCTTCAGTAAAGAGCTCAGGAAAAATCAGAAATACATCGTGTTTATTCCTTGTCTTCTAGGGGAAAATAGTTCCCTATATATTTAATGTAACAAATACAACCAAAACAATATACTGGACACCTCTGGAAGGATTTGTAGCTCCTATAATGTAATGTACTAAGAAGCAGAGTCTTTTTGGTTCTGGTAAATGAGATAGTCATAACTAACAAACACATGAACAATAAAATCCCAACACTGGCAAATGCAAATAAAACAAAGTAACCAACTGATCCTCTGGTTGTACTCAGAAGAAAGGATAGGACAAAGGCAGTATTATAATGACAGCTTTTGAGCACTGATTGAGCACACAGCATTAAAATAAATACCCAGCTCTAAGGAAACCTATGTTATGCTCCAACTAGAAATACTCTGAGAGTCACAGCTTACAGAGAAAGGAAAAGGAGGAGCTCATTCCGTGGTTCTGTGTTACTCAGCTCTTGACCCTTACAGAGGAAAGTGAATCCCTAGGATATCAGCCAACTATGTAAAGTAGGAACCATGCAAAACTGCTAGAGTGAGGTCCAGAGATTAGTTGAAAGCTTTCTGCATTCATTTTCTGCAGACACCTTATTTTAACTCAAAGTCCCATAGAGCCCAAATATAGGACTCTGTTTTTAGTGGGAAGTACTTAGGTCACCAAATAAGGTATAAATGTATGGTGGCCCTAGTTAAAAACAAACAAAAAATAAATCCAAACCTGAAAGCAGAGTTTCTGTAGCAGAAAAGATTGAGTGGCATTATATCCACAAAACACTGACATTCTCTGTTTCTGTAGTAGTCACTGCAGCAAGAAAGAATTGTGATATTCTAACTCTAAACTCTATTACTAAAACCAGACATCTTGCTGAAGAGAATCTGCTGGAGTTTATAACCACAGCAACCTTGGTAGTGGCAATTTTAGACTGAAAATAATGAAGATCTGAAATGTGCAAAACCCTGGAAAGGATTATGAAGGCAACTGTTGTACCCCAGCATGCCATAGTTATTATATGGTAATTTTGACATGCACTAAGTACCTTAGACACACTTCTGAAATTTTCTAGGACAAAATTTATTTATGTAGATAGAAAAAATAAAACATTTAATTTTTAAAAAAAAGCTAGATTCAGGCTGGTGTTACAAAAGTCATTCTCTATTTAAGCCTCCTCAGCCTATGCACTTACTGAAGCAGGGCACCCCTAGGCAAATTATAGGCTATCATGTAATTGTACACTGTATCATAATGTATTCACTCTAGAAGGCAAAATTAAAGATACATTTACTTTCATGGGAAGAAAAAAGCCAGTAATGATGGTGAACATTTTAGAAGCCTGTATTTGCTAAGAACAGAGAATTAAAAGGCTTCTAGCAAATGGACTTTTTCTAACTGTTAAAAGTATTCCATTGATATTCTCCACGCTTACAACCCCAGCACTGGTAGCAACAATGAAAGTGATGTTAGAATTAGGGTTCAAGGCACTGAGGCTCAAATTGCTGTTCTGATCAAGGGGAAATGCCTCAACTAATCACAAATTCTCAAACAATCAGCTGGCCTGATTTAGTCTGATGACCCATCAAGACTGGATGCTGACCTTAAGCAGGATTTTCTGGAAATAGTTTGTGTATAAATTCTTAATATGATTTCTGGAACACACTGTTCAGATCTTGTCCTCTTTACATTCAGATTTTTAATTACTTTTGGTAGTACCTTATGCCATTTGACAAAAGGATACCTAATAATGAGAAGGTGTAACTTCATGGAGGTTTGCTGTAGTATAAACCCAAGCATGAGGTCTAGGACAACTCATAAGAGGTGGTATTCACAGTATCCTCAGCTGTTTCAGGTTCAGAATGAAAATAAGCTAAAACCTTTCACTTGGCAGGTTTCTGTTCCTCTTTCTAGTAGGTAATTAATTTAAATACTAATAAATAATAATAAACTTTTATGTTTTTCCTGTTGCTGGAATAACAAATCAGCTCCCAGTATTATTCAAAGGGTACTTTACAGGTATGTATCTACTTATCAACCAGGAGTATTCCAATTCTACATTTCAGTTCATGTTTACTTCCAGTAATAATATTAACAACACTACTTAATAAACTAAATTGTACAAAATTGGAATTCACCCTTGAAAATATGCAATTCCCATATGTAGCCACTGGATGGACTTATGGAACCAGTGAAACCTTTTGACTGTAGACAAGATGCATAATTAAGTGAGCAACTGGCAAGAAATTTCCCTTCTAGGCAGGAGAAGCTTTCTGCAAAAAAAGGTTTGCACCCAAAAAACAGGGATTTTAGCTTCTCCTCTTCCATTGAGTACTTGTTTTTCAATACATTTACTTTAAGAACAACTAAGTTTTTGAAATGAACCAAAGTCATGAGAAAATTAGTTTGTAGAACACACAGGTCAGTTCCAAATGTGATTATTTGGCATTAAAGTTCCAGGGCAAAAGCACAAAAAATTTTACTGAAAAGAAGCTAGGGGGTTTTTGATAGTTCGGTTTGCAAACAGAAGCAGATCATAGTTATTTAAAATACTGCTTAATTTTTAGAAGTTATGCTAATTTAAAATGCTCATATTCTTTAAGAATAAGATAGAACAGTATTTGCTTAAGCTCCCTTACCATTTTCTGGAATAGGAACCTATTACTCTCCATAGTAAGTGTAAAACAAGCCCTGTATTAAGAGTATGGTCAACCGTGAATATAAAAACTTTATTTCCTTTTTTANGTTGCAGGCTCTGCACTGCAACACCCGAGTATTTCATGTGTATTATATTTAAATATATTACAATAATTCAATGCACTTTTTCAGACCAGTTACCATGTCAGTGCATACAACAGTGATAAAATACAAATGTGATTCTGTACACTGCGTTCTTCTGTTGTGTAGGTGAGAGTAGTAGTAGATCAGTTGTAGCAGGAAAACTCAGTAAATTCACCTCAAAGGAAGCAAATAGAGTTGCTGTGGGGAAAATTAAGTGAAGTTGGGGAATAAAAGTATAGATATACCTGGAGAATGAAGAGGTGTTGCATAAATCTCCCCATACATGCAGTTCTCAATCTGGGGTAGTGACAATGACAAGCATGGCCCCTTCACTCCCCCTCTACAGATACACTCAGCTACAGAATCTAAAAGGGGATCATGTGGTTTTGTCATTTTGTCTGTCTGCCCTCACCCTATCCTATCCCAAACAATTTAGAATGGCACCAAACCTAACTGCATGCCTGGCTTTCTTTTGTCTTTGTGTTGTGAAGGTCATATGCAGAGTCTGTGTAGTGAGTGAATGTCCTCTGACTCCTTTAATTGCATGGGATAGTCTTACTAGGTACCTATTATTGCCAGGATGAATGAGAGACAGCGAGAAAAAAGCACAAGCAAGGAAGGCTGGGTCAGGTTCAGTGCTGCTGTCTATTGCTTTCAGTCCTCTTCTGGAACAAAGCATGAAAGGCACTGCAGACATTTGTCAATCAACATCCCCTTCCCAGCCTAATTCACCTCTTCACTGTGTGTAACAGCAACTCTGTGGATAATAAAACACCTGCAGAAAAATCGCTCTGGATCTCACTGATTTTGCTGCACTCTACCATATTCCTTAAATTCCCGTTATTTTTTAGAAAACAAAGCTACTCACTGGGTCCAAAGAAACTAATTGAGCAGCCACATTTAAAGTTTCACGTGCACTTTTAACACCATACTAAGTCAAGGAGCTGATATCCATGAATTAATTGCCTACAATGATCACACAAATCATGGAACAGGATGGAATGACACGTCCTGCACTTACAGTAATCATGGTGCCCATCACTGGACAAAAAATGCATGCAGTGTGTCCCTGGCATGCCAGGACTCCTGAATGCCATATGCTGTCCTGACCTCAGTTGGGGGAATACCATCTGGCATAAAAGCCCCACAGTTGGCACTGCAGACTGCAGGCTCCAGGCTCCTGTCTCTCCCAGCCCACTTCTCACCCTACCCCTCTTGACAATTACAGAAGCAGCAATCTTGCAGGAATGAAGTCAGGCTTCAAGAATACTGAATGACTGAGTCAGAGACTAGGAATGGGGCTGGAAACTTCAGACCTGCCTGATACATATCATTGTCTAAAACCAAAATTGTGACAAATCAGGTTCCTCTATACCACTCACTAGGCAATTAGATCCCTTCCCTCTTCTCCCTACTACATACAGTGTCATGTCACAGGTGTGTGCTTCCCTGCTAAAATCCTCCCAGAAAACATCATACCTCAGCCAGGAATGCTTCCCCCTGCGAAGCCCCTGAGCATAACTTGCTATTCTTGGCTTGTTCTGACCTCCTTTAATTTCTTGGCCTTGTTCTGGAACTAGGTGTTGGTCCACTTTTAATCACACCAAACCAAACAAGCAGCAGTCTTCCCATACCAGTGTTGATTTGGAAAGCCTTTGCTAAGCTGCTGCTCTGGGAATCTTCCACCATACAGAGATTAGGTCACAGACTTCCTCCCAGGGTAGGTGGCACCAGGAGCTGCCAGCTCCAAGCTAGGACAGTAAAACGGGTGAGGCAGCATTCTAATATGAAACAGGGTGATGTAGACAGAGCCTATGGAATTAATGGTACCACTAATCTAAGCACCTACACAAGCAAATCAAGTGAATCATCTACCTTACAGGTCTATCAAGCCTCTGGCACACACATGATACTGGGTAGATAATCGGGGACTGGCTCACATGAATTAGATTTTTAAAGTGCTTCTAAATTACATGTTACAAATCAAGTTGCTTAGAGACACAAGCTCAGCTTGGGAGTGGTCCTCCTTCAGATAGAAAATCTAAGTGATTTCTTATTCTGCATGAACCACTGAATACCAAACTGTTTTGTCTTATGAACAGAATATTTGCCTAAAATTCTAAAACCAAAGAATTGCAAAATAATCTCATTATTCTACTGATATGGCAATTTTTTCGATCTACTCTGGTTAGAAAATATAAAGTATCTATACCTACAATGTTGCTTTTAAGTAGAGATCTGTCAGGCAATTAACTGTTAGGCTCACAAATGACAAAGCTGATGCAAAGCTCTGAATTTTTTACTCACAGATTTTTCAGTAAATTGGTTTAATTGCTTTGGATGCACCACTGAAATCTTTCAAATTAGTAACAAACCAGTTGCTGTTACTGTACACCTGAAAGTGTAGCAGCAAATCTGTCCTGTTACAGCCAAATGACAAATATCAGAGAAAGCTGTTGCCAAGGCTGACTGGTTTTTCTGTGTTGAGGCCTGTGGATTCCCACCTGTTCTGTGCAATGCCACTGCGTATATTAAGTCGCAGCACAGGCTAAGCGCAGCTTGGAACACTGCAAGTGTGGACGACATATGACATTCAATATGAATTCCCCTCACTTAATTAACATCGTGTACTTTCTTTGACACACACACACACACACACAAAAAAAAAAATTAGTAGCATATTGTTAAAATTTAGAGATTTGGCTTTGATTTCTTTTTGGGCATTTGTGCATGCCATTCTGAGGAAGTAACGAGATAATAGTGCTCACAGTGCTCAACTCCGACATTTGAAATGTCTAAACCTCATGCCAAATTATTTTTTGCACATCCAAAGTGCTTACATACACTCACGCTGATAAGTGTTTCTTATCTCCTGACATTTCAGATTAGCTTTTTAAAGGCATAAAGACTACCAGGACATGTTTCCGTGTGTTCTGTAACACATTTCTACTCAGTTCAGACTTCAATTTCTGATAACACACACACACATAGCCTTTTCTCATTGAAAGCAAATTCCCATGCAAATGTGAAGGAAAAAGAAGAAATTTGAAAGGAAAAATAATGATTTGCAACTCCTGACAAACAGATGAAAAAATTGATACACCTTCTATTCTGGAGAACAGCTGCTTTTATTTATGCATAATCAAATTCCAAAGCCAGAAACTGGTAAGAATGGATTTGTCTCCCCACTATCCAATGTGCATCCAGAGCTGATCAATTGAGCTCAGCAGCACAGTGAAGCAAGTCCTGACCCAGGGTAACCTTATTTTGTTGGTCTTCAGTGACTCCTTGTCCAATGTCCCCGCTATCCATGCCTTTGATACTCACAGCTTTACAATGAGGTATATCGTTTTATGAATTCGTTTTTTATTTAAAGTTATGAAAATCAGATGTGGACGTGTGCTACATAGTGTATTTCCCCTTCAAACTTCAAGTCTCACAGGGCTTCACACTGTGCAGGTTGCATGCCCTAAGTCCCCCCTCATTAGCCAGACAATCCAACCCTAATAAGGGAATGGATTCCTTGAAAAGGAGTGGGGAGGACAATGCAGGATATTCATTTCATGTACCAATATGCATTCTAATTTCATGTACCAGGATGCTTTTCCTTTTCCGCCATTCAGAGCCTCTGGATGAGCTCGGAGCTAAGGATGACTCTGAAAGTCAGTGGAATGATCTTTACAGGTACATTTGAGACAAATATCGATGGAAATGGAAGCCACAATTATATAGGGAAAATGTACATTCAAGTGTGTGGTAATTAAAGAGGAATAGAGTGGTTCATAAATTATATAACTCAGTACTAATAGAACAGAGAATGTACTGTGACCTTTTTTTATAAGATGCTGTTCTTGCATTAAGTGACTTCTAAATATAGCAGCATTCTGTAGCCAGACTACTTAGATAAACTGGAGTGGCAACGCTATTTCATCTAAAAATAGAAGAAACACTTCTCCCTCGAAGTACCTGTACTTGTGGTCTCACAGAGCCTATATTTGTGGTCTCAAAGGCAAGTGAAGGCATTCTGTTTGCACAGTCATGGAAAGCAGCTGTCCTGTCCTGTCCTCCATCTCCATTTGTAAGGATCTGCTCATGGTGATAATTCTCCAATTTACACAATGGTTTTAATCCTTGGTCAGAGGCAGGAAATTTGGCCTAATTTCTTCCTTGGCCATGTGCAGTTAAACACAAACCTCTCTGTGCTCATCAGGCTAACATTTTGCTCTCAGAAAAGGACTGGAGTAAAGGGAATGGCCAGGCACTGGTAGTACTTGAAGCTGTGCTACCTGAAGAGAAAAGGGAATTCCAGGCTCATTGGGCAAGACAGAAAGTATGACACTAATCCTTTAATGTAAAAAGAAACAAAGAAGGAACTCATCCTCATGACATGATGCCCAGCTGTAGGTATGGGAAACACAGTTCTACAGCTGAACAAGGGGAAAAAAAGATTCAGCTTTCTCATGTGAGCCACTAATTACTGTCCATTAAAATCCAAACAAAAACCCCAATTCAAACCACAGATTTGTCTCCTAAAATTTTAAGAGCCTGGATTTTTTTCACGCATCCAGGTGGAACCTGCATGTTTATTATTAATTTTACTTTATCAAGTAGTATATTATTCATTTTATTTACTTCACATTAATTTACTTTATCAAGGTAGCACTCGTACAGATGTCCCAATTTCCATCTCTACAAAGTTATGTGAATAATGATGAACAATGATATTTCTAAATGTAGCTTATAATGGTATTTCTAAAATGTAGCTTATATTGTTGTCCACACAAATTGGATCCATTACCTAGTGTGCAACAAGGCAGTGATTACACAATCAAAAGGGACGTTGATTATTTATTTCAGTTGCACAAGCCTGGGTGCTCAGTGATATTCCACAAATGAAGCACACTAACTACCAAAACTTTTTACAATTTACACATTTTAGCAAACAAAGGGATTAGTGTTCATTGGCTACAAGTTACATAGTTCTCTTATTAATGAGAATTCTATCTTCCATTGGTTAATTATTATCTCACTTCCCATTCTAATCAGTCTATGTGCTCAGTCTTTCTCCTCTTTTGGCTCAGTGGGTTTCTTGGGTTGATGGTCTACGGGTTGGCCACAGATTAACCCCTGCCAGAATTACCTTTTATCCAGTTGGAGTTAATTACAGCACAATTGCTGAGTTAGCATTATTAGTTTCTTCCTTATCTTGGGGGTTCTGCCAAATGTCCTTGTAGCCCCTAAATTCTGCATTCTTTGTGTTCTCTATCAGTTCATCCTATGAACTATCATCCTTCTTTCCAAGCTTGGTTAACCTCCCCCTAGGTCTGAGATCATTGAAACATCTCCATCCCTAAACTTTAACAAGACAATTCTACCAATAAGTAATTTGTCTTTCTAACACCTGGACATCACTTAGATCTTGCTAGCTGCTACCTGTTTCACAGATTAAATCTCTTTTCTTGCTGTTTAGGCCTGATAGTATACAATGATCAAATATGTAAGAACACCCTTTCTCAAGAAAATGTTATATATTCCACATTTTGCAACAATCAGCTGTCAGACTTTTTGAAAAGGTACAGACATCGCTGTTCCTATTTTTGGGTTCTTCTTTCCTAAATTGTACAAAAGAGTGATGAGGCTATAGAGCAATTTCTACTTTCTTCCCTTCCTTTGGGCTGTAGCAATTACCTTTTGTTTATAAGATGCTTCCAATTCTTAATACAGAAAAGAGAATTGCTGTTATAAAGATTGTAAACAAGGTGAATGCTTGAAACCCTGTCATGGCCCTTCTGACATCTTTCCACACACATCATGCACAGAACTTTCATCCTCAGCCTCAAAAGCAGTCAAAGCCACCTGAAGACTCTTTCAGATTGGACTGTCCTGTTAAACCAGTATCACTGCTTCTCTTTACCAAAGAGCCTTTTCATGAGGTGCCATTCAGTCATCCCTTTTTTCCATTCAAAGAGCTACTGAGCTACCATGTCCTCCCATATCCACAGGAACTCTCACACCAAGGCAGAACATCTCACTTAGATGAACTCCCAAGAGCAAATCAATAGAGAGGATACAGAAGAAAAGAGCAAGTATTAGCCACAAACTCGGCTGATCCCCAGCAAGACAATCATAAACTGCCCATTCCAGTTGAAGTTTGCAGTCAGTCACAGAGCTTTTTTTCCTTTTGTTCTGGATCATAAAGAGCAGTTGCAATATGTTATTTCTAAACCACTTTCAGAACACGGAGTAAGAAGGTATTTACACAGGGAGACAAGGCTGTATCAGCTGCTCTTTGAAGCAGGCTATAAAAGAGTTTTATGGCAGCTGCCATAATGAGGTAACACTTGTCCTCCTGCCTGTAAAATGTCTGGAATTCAGTCTGATTTGAACTTTGCAGAATGTCTGCATATGTGGGTCAGTTCATGAAGCAGGACACTGTAAGTTGTTTGCTGTATTTGAGAGATGTTTTACAGGCCAAAGGGAAAGAAATAGACTGTTCAGGGTGGCCAGGTGGCTGCTGCTGGCTGGGAAGTGCTGGCTGAGAGGGTATTAGTGACATGGCAGCATCTCAGAACACAAGGAAGTGCTTTCTAAAATAATCTGTTTTAGCTGGGCAGGAGGAAGGAAAGGGAGCTGCTTACTTTTCAATCCACTGCTCTTGCAAGGACCTCATTCTGGTTGTCCACTTTTAACTGTGATCTACTTCAGAGTAGAGAAAGAGTAAATATAATCAGCTATAGATGGGACTCCTGCAGTTCAGAAACCTGCTATTGCCTGCAGCACAGCTAAAGGCATAGAAAATTTAGCTGAGATGTGAGATTTTATGATTGCATTAGCAAATATCGAAGTGCCACTGAAGACACACACCTCATAAATGGGCTGGAATGGAGCTATTCACAGCTGATTGCAGGAGGAGCAGAGGGGAGGAGCACAGGTAAATTACAGCAAACGCAGCTCTACTGATGCATGGAGGGCCATCTCTTGCCAGAGCAGCAGGTGATTATTCCCCTTCCCCATCCCATCTTGTACAGAGGGAGAAACAGATCACAGATACCCACAATGACATATCTCCAGCTGGGCTTCTTTAAATTCAAACTATGTCTGATAGCACAAATAGAACTCCTGATTTTTCGCAGGCAAGAATAATTTTTAAATGTTCTTGCACTAAAAAATGCTTTTACAAAAAAATATATTTTTTTAAATGAAATCAAAGAAGAGTATGAAAGGGGTGCCACAATGAAGCATTTAATCTAAGAAAGAAGTTGTGCTTCGTTTTCCAAGATTAATTATCAAAAACTTCTAAGATCCTGCTAGAAGAAACAGAACTGGGGTTTTTTAAATACTAGATCAAATTTTCTTTCTTAATAATTCTTTTCCTTGGAAGAAGATTGGGTTTTTCTCCTCTCATATGTGCAGCCTTTAATTAGTCCGTTAGACAAAAGCAGTATTAGCTAGACTCTGTCACAATTACCCACATTTGGTAGCTAATTACTCCTTGAATAGTCTTAAGGCTACCAGCAATTTTAGTACAATCGGCAGCCTGAGGCCCCCAGGAGCTGTTCCAGCAGCCGAGAATAGCTGGAACAAGGGGGCGGGCCAGCCGTGACCCTTTCTCCTCAGCCACAACCTAACATATCCACTATGCCAAAGGCAAGAGTAACACAGAAATGAAAATATTCCCAAGTGGCTAAATGTGCTCTCTTTATAGCCTTTTTAAACTAATGGAGTGGCATAAAGCGACTACGGGGAAATAGAAAATAGGACCTTTTAAATGCTAAAGCATTGGCAGGACTACTAATGATTTTTCAATTTTGCAATGTTCCATTAAAACAACAGTACAAAACACTTACACGGGATCAAATTCTGACACAAGACTTTTATCCTAGTGCAATTTTATTCACTGATGCCTCATATTGCAACAATTTACATCACTGCAATATGGGTGTCAAGACAGTAAAAAATGCTGACTTGATTTAGTAACATTTCATAAGCATTTTACACAGGTAGAAATTACTTCACAAGGGACATAGCAATGTCTGTGATTTCAGTAAAATTATTCCTGCTGTACACTTGTGTGACATAAGTGGAAGACTAAAATTAACATAAAAATTTAAATGAGGACCTCAGTTTTAAATACACTGCTAATTCAGATTCTGTTCCACAACTGCAAAGCGCATTGCTCTGCAAATTCAGCAGTACTGTGCTTGTAAAGAGCAAGGAATTCCTTTTTAAAAACTTCACAAATATTTGAGGGATGCCTTTCCACTACATTCTTCAAATTTAACCTTTAGCTTACCACTGCTGATGAGCAAATTGATATGAGTACAAGGATGTGGCAGTGTTGCAGAGGCTGACTGTAAGATGGACACAACAGCAATAGCTTGGTTCAGTTGTCAGCAGCAGCATCACAAGGCTGTAAGTTTGGAGAGACATTGCCTTTGGCAGCAGTATTGACTTAAGGTACTTCCAATCATTTTTCTCTCCTTGCTGCCTGTCCTGTTCTCACAAGAGCCATATGACTTTGATCAACACAACTGCCTGTAAGGTCACCCTGTGAATCAGGCCCAGGGAATTTAACAGGTATCAGGGAAAATTCCGAAGAAAAAGCATTGTTAGTTTAACCTGAATCAGTGTCATGATTCAGTTTCCAAACTAAAACACATACAGCTGTGTTGGCACAGCTGAAAAGGTTTCAGGAACAAGCAGCTGGCAGTTGAGGTGGGTCCTGGCAATGCCTGGAAACAGGCTGCTGCTGGCAAAAGTGTGTGTGGACAATATATTTACTATTGCCCAGCCTGGCATTGCTTACCTGCACGTGCACTGGCCAGTTACAGGGCCACAGCTTTAAGTACTGCAATAAGTTGAGGCACCGGAAATCCTTTACCAGGGTTTGGGAGGGAATTTTCTTGCCTTTCCAGGAGCAGAGCAGGGATTGGAGAAATGACAGTGTTCTTAGCATCTGACTGCAAATCACCAGCCTAAGGGAAAACAAAAGCAACAGATATCAAATCTGGGTTTCACCAAAGTGCAAACCTTGACCCTCCTGACTACCTTTAGCAAAAGGTGCTCCTCAGCTCTGTTGCTCAGTGGGAGTTATCCTAAGACCACAAAAGCGCTGCACAAAATCCTCTCTGGCTTTAGGATCCATAAGGATTCCCAATATAATTCTATGGTGTTCTGTCTCTAGATTTCCTGCCAGTTGTGCTCCCTGAACATCAGAGTCCAGGACCTGCAGAACAGACAAGTGCAGCAGATTCTGAAGAGATAAAATTACTTCCTAAAATGGTCTTGGTCATAGATTGGATAGTAGGACAGATGGATTGTAGGACAGACAGAACAGCTATTGTGGAAAAAGAAAATCAAAATAAAGATAGTCCAACACTGGAGCAGGTTGTCCAAAGGTGTCTCTTGACTCTTCATCCTTCAGAACTCAGCAGGACAAGGCCCCAGTCAATTTGATCTCAAATGGCCCTGCTCTGGTCCAAGATTGACCAAGTGACCTCCAGGATCCCTTCAAATTAAATTATTCTGCCATTCTGCCACCGAGGAGTGCCATGTGCATGACTGATGGGGCTTCAAGGATTGAACTGGGTAATGCTTAGGGACAATCTGAAAGAGCAGTCAAAAAAACAAAAACCTCAGCCTATCCTTTTTATCACTTATCCATTTCCTCAAGCTCATAAGGTCACCAAAAAAACCCCTTATTTTCAACTTTAATTCCCCACTAAACTACGACAGGTAAGCACTTGATAATACAGGTGGTTGGAGAAGCTCAGTGTTTAGAAGCAATTCCTGGAAGATGAAGAGTTCTGTTCAATTTTCAGTTGTAATAGTAGCAAAGGTTTTGATCTTGGGTTTTGAGCCTCTTTCCTGCTAGTGGAGATCACATGTCTTTTCCCATCTCTTATTTCAAATGCTTTGGAAATTAAGGAAGTATCCATAGCTCTGACACTGCTAGTAGTTGCATCCGAGCAGTGAGGGAAATAGGAGCTTGTTTGTAGCACAGGAAATGCTCACCCTTTCTCAGTATCCCTTATAACAGTATAGAGCTCATGGGAAGCCTTGACATTGGGGAAGCAAGGCCTTAAGTGCAATTCAGGAAACACTGAGAAGGATAAGGACAGGTAAAAGGCCTTACCAGATCTTTCCAAAACAAAAAAAGAAGTAAAATAAATTCTTTTTTACAAGAACAATATTATTCTTATTTTCTGTAAGGCTGGAAGACCTTAAGAGACCTACCCAGGAAATCAGAAAGTGGTTTTGCCTTAAATTAGAGCCTTTCCAAGCACTTTTTGTTTGGAGGAATTCCTTTTCTATCACGTGTGGGCAAATCCTAAGTTAGGTGTGTCACTATCATTGCTGTGCAATGAGATCCAAGCACACTGGGAGTTAACAGCATAGCAATTATAATAATGGTATGTAATTATAAATGGTGTAAAATGTTTCTGTGCATTTTGCCTCACTGGTACGATGTGAGAGGTATGGGGTTTTTACAGACTTGTATCTAAAAAAGGCTAATTCGACCTGTACAACACCAGTACACATGACATGTTAAGAGCACCAAACTACAGGAATTAAAGTAAATAAATACTATATGCACACATATTTATACCAATATCTTACAATGGTAAGAGAAATGGCTCTTAATAAATTCTTCTACAGTGCAACTCACAGCCAGAGTATTTCTTTGAGAGAAGACCAGACAGCAATAGGGACATTGGGAAGAAGGGAAACAGGAGGAACACGAGGCTATATCCATTCCTGAGACATCAAGTCTCTGCATATCAAAAATCCCTTGGTATATTCCTCCCACATGTGTGTAGTCACATCCCATTAACTATTCTCTTCCATATTGTCCATGTCCAACAAGGAAGAGTAAATTGTCAATGTCTTTTCAAAACATCATGTTTATTTTGAACCCTGATAAAGGCCCAGCACGTGTGAGTTTTCCTTTTGGATATCTTCACATCTTTTGCCCCAATGCAATGTTGCACCAGGGCCTGTGACCAAGCTCAATTCATAAGTGGCCTCAAAAAGTTTGAATTCTAGTCTTCCCTGTATTTTTGCCTTTTCTACATAAAGAGCAAGAAGATGTACGAGTTCATCACAGCATTCATGCAAAGGGCACAGAAGAGGCAGAGGAAAATTCTGACTCCTAGAGTGTGGTGTTACACAAACAGGCTGTTATTCCATAAGAAAATGCATCAGGAGAAATCACATGCATGGGTTTCTTTTTTCACATTACTCTAATTAGCACCTGGTTTACCCCAAATTAATAGGCCTTATCATTCAAGTAGATTGGATCCTCTTGGAGTATCTGGGCCATACCCAATAATCTTCAGCAGTTCCTTTACTTTAGGATTTGTGGTCAGTCCTGAGACTCTGAGCACCCACAACAACCTGTCTAAGAGAGTGCCTCTATAATATCTGCAGCTCAGCAACTGGATCCATTCCATCCCCAGTGCACTGGAATCACAAACAGCACAGCAGGTGTTTCTCTTGCAGGTAGAAGTCAAATATATAAATCACTTTTTGGGTTAAGTATCCTCATATGTAGCAAATTGCTATGTATCATCAGGCCTTAACTTAGTATCATCAACTTTCACTTGGAAGTGTTTTCTGCTGATGAGCTTTTTGCAGAATTCAACCCCAAAGGGTGTGAAGTTCTTTTCTTTTATACTTATAGTACTGGCATATAATGTAATGTGATTGCAGTTAAAAGAGCACTGCTGGTGCAGATTACATTGGAATGCTCTGGAATCCAAGCCTGTGTCTGGAGTGAGTGATGGGAGTGCTTTATAAGAGTTGAATAGTGGTGTACTGCCAGCCCAGATTAGTCCTCCACAGGAAACTGTGTTAAAAATACCAATCTCTCAGTACAATCTGGTCCCATTTGAAGAACAAACATAAGCTTTTAAGAGGTAATAGTGGTAGAAAAAGCAGTAATGGAAGAATGCTAAAGATGCTTCTGCTGTGCCAAGACTGATTTTGGAAAGTTCACCAAAATATATGCAGCAAAGTAAAAGGGCTCTTCAACTTCTAAAAAGTAACTTCTGCATTCTCCCACAGTGCTAACTTAGTACAGTAACAGCTCTACAAACTCAGACCTGCATAACAGGATTTCTTGTTTAACTGGGATGTGCAATGTTTACATTAGATGAATATGTTACTGATTATTGATTCAAATTTTTAGGGGTCTGGTACCTGTAAAACTTTTATTTGCATCACTGTCTCAGTTAGGAGGACATTTTTATTAACACTGTTATACCAACACCACTGGTATAGATGTAGTCATACCATGACAAATCTGACAGCCCCCAGTACATGCTGTACTTTCCAAGTGTTCTTGTATCCATAGAACTGCATCTGCTCCAGGATATCTTTTCCTACCTTAACTTAATGCCTGGGATAGAGGTACGGGTATGTTCTTACCTTAAGTTTGTCAGGGATAATACTCCTTTCCATTTATTCCACACTGCCAGATGGAATGCTCCACATTCATACCCTTTTGCCAGGTCTGCTCCAAGTTCCCAGCTCATTTTATTTTCATACACCGTGTAGTTTGGAGGAAAAGCAAATCAGTGGCAGCACGAGCTGTCATAATCCCTGGTATTCTTCAGTTAAATCTGTTCCATAGGCTAGTCTAGATGCACCCAAAACCACTGCTGCTCTAGCCCAGTAAAGGCTGTAGCACAGGAGCAGGCAGAATCAGGTAGCCAGGGTGGCCTGAACAGTGCTAAGCAGTGCTGTTGTTGAATGTTGCATTGCAGTCAGTCACAATCCCTGGCCAAAGACTGACAAAAGAGTCACTGACAAAAGACTGCACTGACAAAAATAAGTTAATAAATTCTAATGAAATTTAAATGAAAATTAACAAAATCCCAGCAAAGGTCTTGCATGACTTCAGTCTATTTTATATGAAAATTAGTAAAACTTGCATACACTTACTGATGGATTTGGCCCTCCAGCTTAGGAGATCTCAAAAATCATTGGGTTCACACTGGAATGTTCTGGTTTGCTATCTTCGCTTTCCCACAACTATTCTCATAACAACTCAGCTTCAGAATGAAATGCCAAGGATTCATAATACGACACAGGAGCTACATATTTAAAAGATAAAATATGGTGGGAAACACAAAATCAAATCCTTTTTCTTTCACAATATGGGCCCAAACCCAACCAAATAATTTCAAGAATTATGTTTCTAACTATCATTATGACTCATTTTTTCCCCACCTCATTATTTACATTTACACATGAGTACACTCAAGGTTTCTACACAAATCATATTCTGGAACATTTCTGTACTTGCCTAAGGTATAAAATATAATGTGAATTTGTGACTCTCCCCTTCTTTCCCTCTGAGGAAAAAATTGTCAGCTAATCAGACATAGACAAGCTTTGACTTTAAACAGATTTTTCTAAGGTGTTTGCAGGGTTTATAGAATATTAGGGTGGTAAACTATCATTCTATGTAACAGTAAATAGCTTGAAGAAATAATTTTGTCCCAGGAGAGGTCCTATCAGATGAGATACTGTCTGTACCACTGTAACTTTGTGCTGGATCAGGCATAATTTATCCAGCTCAACTGACAGAAAGCTGGCATAAACCCTGAATAAACAATGTAACATATGCTCTGGCTCATTTGGTAAAAATGCAGTCATGTGCTCACACCAACACAGATCAAATTTCAACTGCCAGGAAACCTCACATTCATAAATTTTATATGGCTTACTGCAGAACCACAACTTTACACTGCTTAATTTTCTTCTACATATTAATTGAGTTTTAATTACTTTATGATGGGCACAAATTGAAAATACAGCATTATTTGAAATCTCCTTGACAAATACTTGTGTGGCATGAGTCTACTGTAACATAATGGTTCTTCAAGTAGGGAAAAACACCATCTCCAGAGAGTGCCAATACCACTTCCATAAAGCTGGTGTACATGATTTTGTACCTTTATGGTCTGCACAGAAATGAACACACACAAGGCAAAGCAGACTGTAACACCCCTCTGCAATAAAGATGTTGGACTGGCAGTATATCTGCACCACTGGAGACAAACTCGTGTACTTTTGTGCTGCTTTTCACCTCTTTGCAGCCACTTATGGCACTGTAATCGAGGAAACAGTTCAGAATCTGACTTCCAACAGTTCATAGTCCTGCACAGGCTTTGTGCTGTGTCTGAACACTCCTAGGCACCTCTGCATACTTGAATCCCTTTTCAGCACAAATTACTACAAGTATACAGTTGCTGTTACCGTTGGAGGAAAAGTTTAGGCTCTGAGATTACTTCTGCAAGACTGCATCAAACATAGAAAGACAACCTCTCTTTCTGACTCTCTCCAGGCTATTTCTAATATCCATCCAGTTTCCAATTCTAACAAACTGATTGTTAAATTATAATATTGCATTGCTTCTTTGGAACATGGATTTCTCACTCAGTTTTAGCCTAGTCCTGGTCATTAGTCAAAAGCAAAAGGAAGACATAGGGGTACAGAGATAACAGATGGATATACACACACTAAGCCTGCTTTTCCAGTGTCTTGTGTTTTATTTAGTCACACACAGGTCTGCTAGGTGAGTGCAAAACACAGGTCAAGGGCGCCTATTTTCATTTCTTAGTATTATTTACTTGTTGCAAAAAGGTTTCAATAACCAATTATTTGCAAGGTATGTATTGTACCCCACTTGTGAATTAGAAACTCTGAATCTAGCCTCAGATGTTCCCAGACTAATGTGTACAAGCAAGAAAACAAATCACAAAAATTACATTCTTCTTCTTTCCAGTTGTCCTTCAAATCTTTAAATACTTCATGTATTTATCATAAGCATAATAATTACACTCATCACTCTAGGATCTAGATTACTCCTAAAAATATACGGCTGTCTCTTCTCAAATAAGGCTTGTCTACATAAATTACCACAGGGAGTGCTCACCCCCAGAAAAAGTTGGGCCAACAACTTCTCCTCCCAAAAGTTTTAACACCAGAAGAAATAGAACTCCAGTTCTGAATGTCTTGGGGAATTTGGTCACACCTAAGTCAAAAACAATATTTCCCAGTGTCAAGCACTGAAAGGACAAACTGGAACCTTATTCAGAACCAGTGGCATTGCTTGCAGTGGATTAGCAGTTGTTAACATACTTGGGTAAACCTCACCTACCTTCCTCTCACATTATTTTAGAAGCAAGTTCCAGACAATGTGAGACCTGCAGAGAAAAATCAGCTATTGCTCTCAGCCACTGCTGAAACAGAACATGGGTTTGGCAGGCAGGACAACACTTCCTTGTATGCTACCAACAGTTTACACTCGTTTGTAGCCTACTTCATTTTGCACCTTCACTTGAGAAACTGAAAGTGAGGACTCTGACAAGGTTTGGATCTTGTAAACTTTTGCTAGGAGCTGGTTTGAGCTGACTCACACTTTTGGGAAGCATCCATGCTTTCCAAAAGAAATCAGGAAAACTAAAATTAGAAGGACTATGTGTATTCAGATGAGGCCATTTTAGGGAGCAGTTTATTGCTGATATATAGGGTGTTTTGGGGCTAGAAAAATGGTTTGGAAACCACCATGCCTGTATGTAATGAGGCTTTATAGAGGCCTGTGGTGCTTATTCTTGAACAAGCTTTAGGTTAGGTGGCCATAAATTTCAGCTGTATAGCACCAGAATCATTGTAAGGTTTCCACCAGGTAAGGGTTGATTGCTTTTTCAGATGACATGTCAAATTAAACATAAATCTTGGCGTGTGCTTTTCTGTGAGCATGGGATGATACCTGATCTTACAGGTTGGTTGCTTTACTCTTCTTCAAAAATTCTGGCATGATGGCCATTTCTTCATGATTACACGAACAAAAAGTGTATGAATAAACAACTTCATTAATATTAAAAGCATATAAAAGGAAATGTTTAAAGCAAGACCATCAAACCTTCTGTCAGCTAACAAACCCCCGGTTTTAACTACCTAGTAGAGTTTGCCAGACCAAAGCTGAAGTGAAATCTGTGAAAATAAACTCTATAAATGCACTGTCATAATTTTTATGTGCTATACTACATAAGTTATTGCTCAGGGACCTTGTAATTGGTCTTTATAGAATTTGTATCTGCACATAAACTTTAGATGCTGGAAACTATTTGTTGCCCTTCCATCAAGTGCCTTCTTTCCTCATTTTTCCTCATGCCATTAAGTGGTCTATTTCTTATCCTTTGTTCCTGTTGTACCTGCAGCAAGTTCGGAATTTGGTGTTCTTCTTTCACATCTCCAAAGCAATGTCACTGGGAATGAGATGCAGTTCTTTGCTCTCTGTAGCAGCGGCTTTTCCCAGCCTCCTAACTAGCCCTTCCATTCTCTGAGTACCTGCAAAATTAAAGAGGATTTGTTGATCTGAGATTCCAAAGAAATATGTTGTCAGGCTTCTCCCTGATAAAGGCTCCACTTTACAAACTGTAACACAAAGGCTGTGCTGTCTGTCTAAGAAAAGAAAAGATGTTCTGTTCCAGTAGAGGAATGTCTTCAGTCAATGAAAAGATTTTGTAGACTCTGGTGACAATACCATGCATCAGTAAATATGAGAGTTAATAACAGAAATGACATAGCAAAATTCACCTTATTCATCAAATCAATCAAAATTCTGGCTGTGCAATAGGTTTGTAGGTAGTATTTTTTAGAAAGTGGCAAAGGCTACTGATGTAAATGATTCTACCTAATAAACAAAATCTGACTGTATTCCTCAACTTCCTCCTCTTTGCTCATCAAAAATAGAAAAATACAAAGGGCAAACCCTGAAATAAACATGGACTTTGCCACGGAGCACCTCAGCAATTTACTCCTTGCTATGACTGCTTGCCAAAGAACAGGAGCTGTATGTGTGTGCACAGTTTTCACACACACACCCCTCCAAAAAGGAGAAGAAAAAAAAAAATCACTTACAAGGACAGACTGACTTTTGGTGACTTTGAACCCTGACATGCTTTGTCCAATGAAGAGGTCTAATTATCATAACAACTCTATCACAATCTGTTTCCCACTATGTGTGAACGATGCAGTTCTAGATTATGACACCACACAAACGAAAAGGTTGAATTGCATGAATGGTGCCTATTTAAAATATATAGGTCACTACTATGATACATTTACACTTAGCTGTCTATTTACCATTCTCCCTCCTCGATAATGAGGTGGACTTTGGGAGGCAAGAGAGGCAATAAAGTTCTGTGTAAGCTGCTTAAACGGCTTTTGCCCTTTACAGAAGCCAATCTCTCCAGGAAAAATCAACACTGTAAGAGATATGGCTATAAAAAATGGATGTTGGCTTGAGACACTGGCTCCTTCACTTTGATCCTACAAAACAGTTTGCACGTGTAAACACATAAACATTTTATAAGGATAATCCCAAGAGTTAAAATGAAAAACACCATTTATAAAGACTAAGAAATAACAGTTGATTTTTTACCAATGAAAAATGGAGCCCCATACCAACAAGTCTGAAGAATATTAACTGTATCCTACCCAAACCAGCACAGTGGGCCAATATGAATTTTGTTATGTGACTGTTCATACTGTATTTTCAAACTTTTTAATGAAGTTCCTGAATAATTCAGAAGTCCTTCATTATAAGACATGATATTAAATAATTTTAGATAGTCTACATGTAGAACTTAAAATAAATATGAAATAAATATGTATAAAGGAATTCAGGCAGATCCTGTTTTGAAATAAGACATCAAGCATTGCACTGACCTCATCAGTGTTTTCAAGCCGTATCAGCTTAAAACAAAATTGTCAGTGCATCCCATACATTAAGCCAGGTTTAAAAATACCCAAAATCAATGGAGCTGATTGATTGTTCTGTGACTCCAAATTTACTCAGAAATACCTACATTACCTCACACACAGTCCACCTCCTAATCTATCTTGAATTTAGCCAGTTCTTGTGTGATAAGAAGTGTTTCTTCATCTTCAAAATCAGTGGAAAATAGGCCTCAGCTGTGAGAGTGGTTAGTGTCAGAGTTCAATTTCTGTTCATAAAACTGTGCTCTCCTTGTGCTTTTCCCTGAGTTCAGTCTTCTTTCCAGAGGCTGTAATAAGCAGTGTTTGAAAAGAAAAAGTGAACAGCATAACTCTGAGTTGAGGCATTCACCTCCTAATGGACAAGTTATCCAGAAGATGAGGAAGGAGAACAAGGTGAGACTGTGTGTAAATACAGTGACGACTTAGTAACTTTCCAGGTGTTCTTCAAATTTTCTTAGGGAAAAAAACCCTATAAAATTAAATAATTACTCAAAAACAACCATAGCTATAACATCTGTAATTAGAAACCTCTTTCATACATTTTTTCAGGGTTTACTAAGCACTTTATGGGAAACTGTCATATGTAAACATTATTACTATTTTGTTTGCTCTTCAGATCAAATCCATACGAATGAACTAGCTGTGCATGGACTTCAGAATATAAAAAATTCTGAGTTTCTTCCCCACAGAAAACCCAGAGTGTTCAACTTTCCTTTCACTCCTTTAATGATATTGCTGCAATTACTCCCCTGACACTTGCAAATATATAGCATTAGCTATACCTGGGCTTCACAATCATGGATCAGGATCAATGACAGCTAGCTGTCAATTAGATCAAAATAAGAATTGTTCACACCTAAATAATCACAGAGAAATGCAGGTAAAGAACCACCACAGTAACGCTGAGAGACTTTTCGAGACCATTTATCAGTTGTGTAACTCTTACACTGTACAGGGACAGACTTTTTATGTCTTGGCAAACCAGTCAGGCAAGGAAGAAACACTGGAAAAAGGCATAGTGGAGAAACTTTTGTTTTCTGGCATTTCTTTGGAAGGTCAAGCTAACAGCACCGTAACAAAATTTGACAGTTTGGAAATAGTCTAATCCAGATTAATTTAGTATTTGTCTATTTTCTGGTGTTTAAATTCTTTCAAATACAACTCTCTTAAATGTGTTTTTTTAAATTATTTCATGTCCTTAGGGCAGGTTCCTGAAACTCCTCTTGGTTTCCAGCTCTTATCTGGGGATCAAAAATAGCCACCATGGCTCACAGAACTAATCCAAGGTGTCCCAGCCAAGCCCAGGTAACAATATAATCTCTTAAGAAGGCATCCAGAACAGAAGAAACAGAGACTAAAATTAATGGTTGGAGTTGCCACGCCAATTTCTTAAAGAATTCCTGCCAGGATTCAGCACACCATTCACGCAGTGGGAAACCACAGGTTTTCAAAGAAACATGTAGAGTGATTTAGCCATTCTGGATGAATTTAGAGGCAAGATCTTTCTAGGAAGATGGGTAGAAGTAGTTCACACCTCTTACCACTTGATTTTGTTTTCTGAACCCATCTCTGAAATACAAAGAAGAGAACCCATTAAGATGAAGTGGAAAAATCTGTATCAAACTCAGGAGGGAAGGATATCCAGAGATAAGACTGCAACTCCGTCTTTTTCTGATCTGCACCATAGCTGTGCCCAGACAATTTAAACACGTTATAATTCTGTAATAAAAACTGTTGTTAACCACAATCAAGTTGTGACTTGTTCAGATAAAAGGACTTTCTTAATAGTGTTTACTTATACATATATTAAATAGAGCCTGCTGGGTTAAGGAGAATAGTGGTAAGTATTTTAATTGCAGGTCTTTAACTAGCAAGAACTTTATCCTGTTTCCTCACAGAGGTAGTCATTACCGAACCGGCTCAGAGGGCAGAAGATTAAACACCTAATCATTACACAGGGTGTTGGGAAAACTCGGGGCTTCACGTAAAGCCAAGTATCCTTAATGTTACTTTCCACTGGGTTTAGTCCCTTGCACTGTCTTCCCAGCTTTGTGAAAAAATTTGAGTTTTCCAAGTGAGTTACACGATTGTGAATTACTCCGAAAGCTGGTATTAGGCAGGGATGCTGCAGCACCAAGGAGTAACAGCGTTTCTCAAGCCCAAAGTACTCCCTGTACCACACTCCAGCCGCAGGGAGAGTTGCTGAACCAGGCTTACATTCCCTGGGCCCTGTTACACGTTCATAGAGTAGCTCTTCTGTATCACCCGATGAGGTGGTCAGTGTTGCTTGGGAAAACGTTCACAAAGTGAGAGGTGCAGAAGGGCTAAATTCTGCTTCCAGGTCTTTGTCTTCCCTGCAGGTGTCCTCCTACTGAGACGACCTACACGCACCCTCTCTCCCGTGTAGAGGATAAATAAAACACTGAAGAAGTCTTTCTCCTCACGTAACTGAGCGAACTCACTACCGGTAGTACGTAACGAGGTATATGAGAGCCATCTATGTGCGGCCAGTGATGAATTTCACAGCCCGAGAAGTGATCCTAGCGCCATCAGCCTTCTGTTAGCAATCACCCCGCTTTCTGACAGGCAAAAATGGAAGGGTACGTTTACCCGAGGCAGCCCCCCGAGCCGCCTCCAAAAGCTTCGCCTCCCCCTCACAGACCGGCCCTGTGTCACCCGAGCGGGCAGCGCCGCCGCCTCAGAGCCCTGCGCAGGCAGACGTGTCGCTCACTCAGCAGCTGCCGAGCGGCCGCTGCTCGACGTGGCCGCACCGCGGTGGCCAAACACCGCCGGCCTTCGACCCTTTCCCCGGTGGCAGAGACAGGCGCCTCCTGCGACA
>VZRF01009233.1:140741-184649 GCA_013396875.1 Vireo altiloquus | reverse complement strand
GGTGGGCGGGGGCGTGTCCGTCGCCGGGCGTGTCCCGGGCGGGCGCGCGCTGTCCGGGCAGTGATGGCGGACGATGGGCAGGGGCGGCTGAGGACTGAGGGCGGCCGGGCGGGCGGCGCGGTCCTGGCGGGCGGCGAGATGCTGCTGAGCGTGGGGCTGCTGGCGTTGGCGCTGCTGGCGGCCTACCGGCTGTACCTGCGCTGGGGAACGCGGAATGGGCCGGGGGGCGCGGCCCGGCAGGGCGAGGCCGCCGCGCTGCCGCGCATGAAGCGCCGGGATTTCTCCCTGGAGCAGCTGCGCGAGTTCGACGGCGCTCGCAACCCTCGCATCCTCCTGGCTGTCAACGGCAAAGTCTTCGACGTGACCAAAGGCAGCAAGTTCTACGGGCCCGGTGAGACGGCGGGGGGATGGGGGGAGTGCCGGCCTGGGACCCACCGGCGGTGTTACACTGGTGATGCTCAGCGGGTCTGGGTTTTTCTCAAGCAGCCGTCATTTTCCCAGATGCCTTGATTTGGATGTGCCATGGTTAATTCTTTTTTTTTTTTTTTTTCCCTTCTGTCTCTTCTAGTAGGTTTCCCAAGTGCAGCTGAGCAGTGCTTTCTTCGTTCTAGCGCTTACGGCTCAGGAGAGGAAACCAACCACCTGGTTATTTATTTAGGTGTAAATGCCATGTTGAGTGTGGCTTACAGTCAGGATAGAGACAGGCAAGGAGAGCTCTGGGACTAGTAAGTTGTTGCTGTTGGGAAGAGTGCAGAAATGAAGCCAATCTCATAAACACACAGACAGTGCTCCTCTTCGGAGAGGAAATGTGTATTTCAAAGGTTCAGGAAAGTAACCTTCAAAGAAATGTTCGGGTTTCGTATTCACCTTGTACACTGTGAAACTGCAGCATATTTTCTCATGATAAACAGCATTCTTAATAATGAGGTGGGTAAACTTACTGTTGAGCACTGTGTTCACGACTGATGCCAAAGGAAATGAGGCTGATAATTTTTTTCTTTAAACAATGGTGGTTTGGAAAACTTGACCTAATCAAACTATGCAGGAGTTTTCATAGTAGGCATGGCAGTCTTCCTTGTGAGAGAGATGGAGGGGAGAGAGGATACTTCCCACTCCTCCAGGAAATAGTTCAACTTAAGTAATCATTTATTATTATTTAATAATTGAGGTTACCAAAAGAAAAATACAGAGCTGGCATGTTACAGGCCTTTGGTTCTTGGCGGGGAAGGGACAAGCAGTTCTGTGGTTGAACTGGACTAGAATTTTGTAACTATTTTACCCTCGAAGTTTCTGATACCAGTTGCAGAAATTGAAACTGCTGTAATTGAATCGAAATGCTTTTTTGGCTGGGTACTGTAAAAGTTCATGATGGAGTTTGAAGTACCTTGCCATGCTTTGTTTATTAACCAGTAAAGCTGGGAAGATGCAGCTTGGTGAGCTGCAGCTTTTATGACACTTAATCAGGCTAGTTCTTTTGTTTCTCTTGTTTAGGGGTTTTTAAACTGAGACCTGTGTGCTGACATAAAAATGCAGGTAATACATATGCTGCATGAAACTTAAAACACCAGTAAGCTGACAGAGTGCTCCATGAAATAATACTGAACCACGATCTAAGCATTCATTTCTCCCTTTTGTGTATCAGACTTCAGTTAAATGTTAGGCTCTTCTCTCTAGATACCATCAGTGGTTCACACTGTCAACCTTTGCAGGTCTATTATAGTGAGGAAGCTAAAACCTAATGTTCTAGGACATCAGTCTGCTTTTTGATAACTGGTAGCAGCTGGTTTCCTTAAAAGCAGTGCTTCTAGTTTTTCGTGGAGAGGGACAAAGGCTTTTTTATTTTTTTGTCCCTGTAGTGAAAGATTGTCTTTTTCTAACAGAAGTGGCATCATTTATGTCCATCAGATCTGTAACTTGGGGTGTTGCACGTAAAGCTCAACCAGTGCATCATCAGCTGTGTGTTCTCTGCCAAACATGCTGATTTTTGAATTGTGCTGATGTGTTTTCTCTCTGTGGGGACATATCAGGGATCTTTTTCTTGCAACTCTTGTGGCTGAAAAGAAAATTCCTAGTCGGTAGTTTGCAGGCCTTAAAGACCTGAGAAGAGTTCAGGTGGAAAAGTTTCCTACAGCTGGTTGAGATCTTTTCAGAAAGGCTTCAGCCAGAGTAGCCAGATGTCCACAGCAGTTCTCATGGAAATTTTATGTCTCATAGCTGGAGTGTGGCAAGGGAAGTGCAAAGCATACCAACAAAGCATGGCCAAATTTGAACAGAAGGAAAAGCTGAGGACATTGGCTTTGCTGATATTTCAGTTTCTGACTGTGAGCCTTTAGTAGTTTGTTGAGGTGAGGTACTGATGTGAAGAAAGAGTGCTTCAGCTTTGAAGGCGCTGGGAAGCAGTGGCTGAGGGCTCACTGTCAAGTCTGGAGTGCTGGGTTGATGTTGAATGATGTGGCTGTCTCAGGTGGCTTCTTATGTCTTGATAGTGAGGTCTGTTTTTTCTCCTTCAGTGTAGTTTGGATGCCAAGATGTTCCTTATTTTTCAGCTTATAGTAGAAAGTTTAAATGCACAAAATAGCCATCTAGTCCAGATTTTTGTCCAACAATTGAGATTCTGCTAAATTTGCCACCAAACTTCTGATTTCATTCAAAGTTATCCTGGTTTTAAGTTTCTGTCCAGTGAATCCTGTTATGCTTTGGTCCATTTCACTGAAGAGCCCTTTACATCCATACCATCCATATCTTTATATCCAGTTAAGATATTTTTAAATAATGGTAGACTGTTGAAGACATCCTTTCAAACGGCCATGACTGAAAACTTCATTTTCTCTAACATTTAATCCAAACGTTTCCCAATTTCTTTTTTTGTTTTTCTCATGTTGTCTTCTTTAGGCCTTCCACAGTTTATCTCATTGGTATCCTGTTTGTCTTTGATATGTCTTAATGTATTTTAGCTAAGAGCAAAGAAAGGTTACACAGCACATGTAATAGTCTGTGCCTCCAAAACCCACTTTGCTTACATTGAGCTCTTAATTTAAAACTTTACTTGCCAAGTTCTTTTCCAAAATGCTGCTCTGTCCTGCAAATACACCATTTGTTTCAAGACTTCACTTAAGTGTATTAAATGCCACTTCTGCTTGTGCCCAGATGAGTAAGTGACCTAGAATGCTTTGACTGGTTATTAACTCTAATTAATTGCCTTTCCCTTTATCATCCACAAACTCCAAAAGAAATTAAGTAAACAATTAGTGGTTCACTATTTAAAATGTCACATAACCAGACTGTCAGAGAACCTCTGTTAGGATGATTTCCCATCTGTAATCACATCTCATGACTTAGGGTCTAGTCCTTGATACCTTTTGTGTGTGCTGTGTTGGTTTTATATCTTATAGTGAGAGACAGTTTTTTACTTTTCATTTATTGTAACATATGAACTTTGTGTTTGTTTGCATCAAGATTTCTGGTTGTATTTTTGTCAGTAGAAGAGCAATTTAAGAGTTAAAGTACTTTTTGTCAGCAAATCTTAATATTTAGCATTTAAATTTGCATGCCAAGGTAATGCTTTAAACAGGTTTTGATTAACTTAGCAAATACTTTGTGCATTTATGAAAAATATGCATCTTTGAGCATGACAAAGCAAGATTATGTGCAACCCTGGGTATGCAACTGTTTGCGTCACTTCTTGGTTCTTAATGTTTCATGATCTTAAAAAAATCAATTTCCTGACTTTCCTTCACTGCAGTATGTTGTCACTGTCAACTCATTTCTCATCCCACTCATCTTTCATGATGTGAAGATTTCTGATTTTCCAAGTTTGCCAAGAAGAATGGATTAGATAGTAGTAATTCCTTCCCCAAAAAATATTTCATCATAGTTCATTTTCTGTGAAGGGAAAATTGCCTTTATTTCATTGCAGTAAAGAGTGTCATTTTTTCTGATTATTTTTATACAAATAATCTGATGGTGTTAGAGCTCCTTGGAGTTGAGTGCTGTAAATTTCACTGTGTTTCTGTTGACCGAATGGCAATGGTGCTTTTCCATACATCCTTTCCAAGTGTATGGTTAGAGTGAAATGCTGTAGGAGGGACACTACATATGTTGTATCTGGAGAATACTGTTAAGGGTGGCCTTATCTTGAGAACACAACAGGCTGAGGGGTTACAGATAAGTATGGAGGATAAGACTGGGGGAAAGAAATGCTTTCTGTAAAGTGTGTAAGGTCTTAGTGGTTCTGATGTTTGTCAGCTCTCTGGTTGTCTATGTAGTGGAAACCTCTTGCCCTGGGATTCAGAATTTCTGGATAAAGAAGTGGAGTTCCAGCCAGAAGCAGTAAAACTGAAAGGTATATACAGGCATATTGGTGAGAGATTGTTTCCAGACTTCTGGTTAAAGAGAGTAGTGCCTTTGCTGCCAGGATGGAGGTTGTTCTGAGCCTCCAGGCCATGTTCATGGAGAGCAGTAAAGTGGTTTTGTGCAGGAAGATCAGCACTCTTGTCTCCTCTGTTTCTGCTCTGTGTGTCTGTCAGGTCTCTCTTTCTTGTTTTTTAAAATTTTTTCCCTTTTTCACAACCTCAGTATATTCCTTAAAACTTGAACAACTTTGTGTTTGCTATGAGGTCTGTGTAAATTCCTAGTTCCTTTTTAAACCGATCACGTTCCAGTCACAGAATTGATTAGGCTGGAAAAAACCTCTGAGATCATTGAGTCACCTGACATTTGTGGGGCCTGATCAAGCAGGTACGCTTGATCAAAGCAGGATATATTAAATGTGATAGTGACATCACTGTTAGTGGAATGTAGCTGTTAAGTCCAGCACACAGCAACGTCTCTCTCATTGAACCAAAAACCTGGCCAGCATTGCTTGTCTTTTTAGAAAATAAACTAGTGGTTAGAGCATTTCTCACTAAACCAAGATGTGGAATCCAGGTCCTTCTCAAAAGGCAGCTATCTTCCAGAAAGCTCCTGATTGCTGGACTACAGGCTCTCTAAGCAATGCTTGTTGTCTGCCCCTTTAGATGAAATTGGGTCATTGATTCTTGCACTTTTTTTTTTGAGAGTTTAAAAGCAAGTAAGCAGAAGAGAGAGTGAGACTCTGGCCTTGTGCCTGAGGAGTCAGGTTTAGACCCCTGTTTCTAGGCAGTTCCCATCTAAGCATGTGGACTTCACATCTGTAGAGTTCCCGTTTTAGAATGTGGATTGGTCTCCTAAGAACACATACTTTCCATGCAAGTTGTAACTTAAAATTGACCCACATCTTTCCTTTCATGTAAATCTGGAGCACTAAGCTTATAATTATATGTCACCTTGAATTCCCAGTGATAAATGTTATTAGAAACCTAATGCTTTCAAGTTGCATCTCCAAATGGCTTAGTCTAACTTTCAGCTTTTTCATTCTCTAGTGAAAGATGCAACAAACAGAATAAGCACATGTCAGGATTCCATAGAAAATTGGAAACGCCCAGTGAAGTTTTCACTTCCGTTTGGAATGGAAAAAACAGGCAAAGTGATAGAATAATGCAGTTAATAATTTTGTAGCCTGTCTCCCTTTGCTCTAATTCACTTTAAAGGGGAGATTAGTCCTTATTCTTGTCTGCAGATTAACAAATGTTGTCCGTGAGTATCTGAGCTTCAGCCAAAACTGGGGTTTATTTCCAGTAGCTATATGGAGCCCACAGATGCATATTTGGTGATTTCTTTGAAGTGCTTTTTGACTACTTGGAGAAACCAAAGCTGCTGGTTTAAAGCTGAACCTTGTTGTTAACCTGCGTGGCTTCTTTAGAGAAGTCACATTGACCTTGTGCAAATGAATACAATACTTAGCTTACATATCACTTCATTAGCTATAAAGTCCACCTGTGGCTATCTGTGGTGTATTCCCCGTGCTGCCCCTTGGAGCCATCCAAAGTTCAGTGTACAACGTTCACCTTCATTACTGGTGTTGGAGTAATAGTCTGGGATGTTCCACAAAGCTGCTACTGAACTGAAATGGTCAGGGAGCCTCTTTAGCAACCAGGGATATACTCTGAAGTTGGATACCAGCATAGGTTTTACTGGGGGAACTATTGGCCTGAACTGGCTGAAAATTGAAATGTGTGCTGTTCCAAGATCCAGTTTAGCCTGTTTTGGATGAAGTGATTATAAGTAGTGCTTCCAAATAAAAATGGCTCAAAATTTTTAATACAGTGCTTTAGGTTGAATAGATTTTTTCCTTGTCTGCAAAGAGAAATTAAATCTTCATTAGAGATCCAAAACAGTGCTATGAGATGCAGAAATCTTGAATGCATTTTTATTGTCTGAAGAGACTTTGACTTTACCAGTTTTCAATCTACTCAGTTTATTGTGAATAAAGACAAATGTCAGGCTGGCACAGGATGTCAAATTCATCAAGGCTGCTAGATTCATAACTGGATTCTGAAAGGAAGTGAAGCTCTGCAGGTGGTGGGTAGCAACGTTTTGCATGTGCTGTAGCTTAGAGAAGGGCATACTTTATACAGGGTGGAGTTGTAAGGTAGATGAGGACTTTATACAGGGGAAATGCAGTGTATGAACGTGGAGGTGTAGATGTGGAGATAGGCAGGCAAATACGTGGGCTTGATAACTGGTCTCAGGGCTAAAGTAAACAAAGGCTCTGAAACAGAGTGCTTTAATATGTGAAAGCCATGATGGGAAGAAAAGCATTCTTCAAGGAACAGTTTTCCTTTATGGAAGACTCGTACTTCCATATAACCAAGTAATGTGTAGCAGACGTGTTTTAATGGGTTTTGACACTTCCCTGACTTTTGTTGTTGTGATACACCAAATAGGGATGGGAGGAGAATTTTTTTTAAAGACATATTTGACTGTGAGATAGCTAATTTGGGATACAGCAAGAAAAACCACTGAAATTTTGTGATACGGTCTCAAAAACTTGCTTGGTTTACATACCTGTGCTACAAGCTGCTCTTCCAGCCCTCTCTTCATCATGTCTGTCATGTCATGCTGCAATCAATTATTTACAGCAGGAGCCAGGCTAAATAGGTGGGCAGACAAAAGGAAAGGAAAGAAGGACTGTGGGTAGGGCTTGCAGGGTAAATTGCATCAGGCCATGAAAGGACTCCGTGGGAGTGTGTCTAGGATTGCACTGATGTCTCTACCTCAGAATCATGTTCCTGAAGGATATTTTCTCCCTGGGGTTTTATGTGCTGGCACCTTCCTGGACGCTTCTCCAAGTGCAATGAAATTTGATACGCAAAATACTTTTTTAAGATTGTTGCACCAGTATTTGATATAAAAGTGAGTAGTAGACTAGGGCTTAGAGCAGAACCCCAGACCTGTGTGTTTTGTATTAATATAAAATACTGTATTTAAACTCTGTGTAGAAGTACCTGCATGGTACTTTAAATCTTGAAGTAGATTGCTCATCCTGAGAGCTCTGAACTTCTGCTTTAGCAACTATGGTGAAGCCAAGTTTGCACCATTTATTAATAATCACAATTCAGTATTGATCTTTTAGTATAGGATTAAGGAATAGGACACATTTTTAAGTTGTATTTGCAGAGCTGGAATTTAAAATGCTGTCTACTGAGTCCAAAGGTTGGTTTTTACAAGTTAGCATTCCATTGAGTGCTTGGACCTGGCTTGATGATTCTTCTGTGACTTCTCAATACTTCTGCAGTAAACATTCTAACACTCAAATTCAGTTTCAGAAAAAAAGATATTGATGTAATAGCATCTGAGCTTAAAAGATACTTCCAGAAATCTTGCATCCATTAATCTTAATGCAAGCTGATGTATTCTAAAAGCTTTCATGCTTTTAATTAAGTATATTATTGAGATTTAAGAGTGTTCAATGCTTGATACAGAGAAATAGAATATCATTCTCGAGGTGGCATCTCAGCAGGTGCTGTAGAACTCCATAAACCACTAAATGCAGGGTAGGAGGGAAGGGGGAGCAGGGTGTTACTCCCTGGTTAACAAGAGTTTGGAAAAAACCTTGTGCAAATAGTAGGATTTATGGACATATTTGCGTGAAACACTTCAGAGGAAGGAAAACCTGGGGACAGAACACGGTGGGGTCACTAAGTAACAATTTATAATTGCTTATAAGGATTTACTAATTATGGTGTTTGTAAGTGCTGTTTATAGCTCCCCTGTTCTTCAGTCAGAACATCAAAAACGAGATCACTTGAATGATTGCTGTTTTGCATGAAGCAGGACTTTTTGTTTTGAAGAAACTCTGTATTGTGTTGCAGATGAGGGTCACTGCTGCCTCTTAGCCTGTTCTGTGGAAGTGACTGATGCAGAGTGCATCGGTATAGGATTGATTTCAGTCTCTAAATCCTGCTTTTCAAATAAATACCTAATTCAGGATGCAAATAGGAAAGATACCCCTGTTGGCATTGTTTCTCTGAAGTACTGTACCTGTAGTCCCTGATCCCTGAGGTAGTTCTTGTGAACACTGTTCATGGAGCTAAAACCTGAAAGGATGAGCACTTGAGAGATGCTGTTCATCATTATGTTCAGACTGATACAGTGCGAACTTCCAGCACATAGTTTGTTCTCTAATATCTACTTCTTGTGAAATTGTGCTTTGAAATCAGTTGGTTTATTTCCAGAGAGACAAGGGGATTGTCTTTGGCACACAGGACAACCTTCTGTTCTCAGGTTTGCCTGTAAGCAGCTTACACTGCCGAGCACTCTGGGGTGGAGAGATGACACCAGTTCTGGTGAGGACATAGTTTCTTCTAATCCATATGGTACTCGGGTTCCCTGCTTCAGGAATTCTTCCTGCTGCATTCAGCCTCTGTCTCAACCCTGGAGTCAATGCCCGGCAAGAGCAGATAGGTGTGGTGGCTGGAGCAAGCGGCCTGGGAGGAACCAGCCTTTGGAATGATTCCCCATGGCTCATCCTGGTGCAGAAGAGGTCTGAGGTGCTCCAGCAGGCAATAGAGGGGGTGAAGGACAGTGTGTTGCCACTTGCTTGTGTTCATTCTTTTCTTCAGGCTGACGGCCACTTTTGAGAGGTAAGCCAGAGAAGGGTTCTGGCCTGTTTATCACCAAGCAGGGACCACCCTGTAGCAAGCCTTGGGTATCTCTGTGATGCTAGGCTCTTTCAGTTAGTGCAGAAAATTTTAAAGTGTTTTTTTCTTTTTTCTTGTATTGGTTTGGGTTTTTTAGTTTATCTGAATTCAAGGTATTTGGTGTTAGGTCAAGAAAATCTAAGATAACAATATGCTTAAAGTTCTTTCAGTTAAATAAAATTTGGGAAAGCCAGTTACCAGGCTTATCCTGCAAATTGTTGGTTTGCAAATCATGCATTTCTCTTGGTAATAATATTTATTTCACAGTCATTGCTCAAAATTTTATTGGGATATTTGTGCTGCTTTGCACTGGTCAAAACGCACAGAGGAAGCAGTTGCTTTATATTCCTAATGTGACAATTTGTCCTGTTTTCAAGAGCATTACAGGCTGAGGGTGTGGGGGATCTGCTGCCCAAAATAAGTGAGATGACTTCCTCAGAAGTAAGAAATGTCACAAAAGATGTAAAAAGTTCTTGTGATTCTGTAAATGAAATGAAATCATTAATTAGCCCTCTTAAGTTCTGTTTATTTATAATAATGGATTTCTAATTAAAACGTCTATGCAGTTTGCTTCTGTTCATAGCTGACTTGTAAATATTCGATGCGTTGCTTAATAGAAGTGTATTTCTTTTGAATTCCAGCCTCTAGTCCCTTTGGAATTTGCATCAAGTGGCTTGCATCAACTGACAGGGATTTTTCCAGATAGCCCTTCAAAGCTATTTTCCTGGTTCTGCTTCTCTCAGCAGACTATATCTCCTAGTGATATTAAAGATTGAATTGCAGTGCTGTTGAATGTCAAACAGCCATGGCATTGTCAAGCAGCCATGTGCTGCTGTTCCCATCACTGCAGAAATTTTATGTATGGCTTTGGCAGACTATGTAAGGAACTGAGATTTGATTACCATAAACAAAGATGTGAAGATATCAATTTTGTCTTTTTGTTTTCAGAGGGTCCATATGGAATATTTGCTGGCAGAGATGCCTCCAGGGGACTAGCAACTTTCTGTCTAGATAAAGATGCACTCAGAGATGAATATGATGACCTATCGGACTTAAATGCTGTACAGATGGAAAGTGTAAGAGAGTGGGAAATGCAATTTAAAGGTAAATTCTCAAATTATCAACTTAAGGAAATGCTTTTAATAAAAATGACTGACTTGGGCTTGGGAAAGTTTTTAAAGAGATATTGAGAGTAATATAATCAGAGAATATGCTCAGTCAGAAGGGTCCCCCAGGGATCACTGATTTCAACTCTTAGCCCTGCACAGGACCAGCCCCAAGAATCCCACCTTGTGCCTGAGAGCATTGTCCAAACACTTCTTGAACTCTGTCAGGCTTGTCCTGTGACCCTGGGAAGTCTTTTCCAGTGCTCAACCACCGTCTGAGTGAAAAATCTGTTTAATACCAAACCTAAACCTCCCCTGACTTGAGGGGAGACACTGGAGACACAACTTGAGGGTTGTGTCACTGGTCACCCCAGAGAAGTGTCTGCCCCTCCTTGTCCCTTCATGAGAAAGTTGTAGACTGCAGCAATGTGTGTGCAATGTAACTTTGTTAAGAAAAGACCAGGGATTTCAGGCCTTTCTTCCACAAAGAGGCTTTCACTATATTTTACTACAGCTTTTTCAACCTTTTAGTTTTATACAAGAAAACTGTTCTCTTACCTCTTCAGCAGAGAACTTCACTCTCAAATCTCATCAGTTTAGCTGGTGGAACTCCCGCTCAAGGTTGTTGGCTTTGGATGACATGGAATTACCAGTAGGACTAAGAGTTGTTTTAACATGAAGGGTTGAACGAGTTCGTCTTGAAATAATTTCTGATAAATATGGAAGTATGCTTCTAGAGGGAGGGGGAATAATTTTTCACACTTACTGAAATTAAAACAGGCTGAAGGATTGAAGAGCAGCAGTTTTTAGCCCTTGGGTGATAAATCTTGCCTGATTAGCTGGAGGAGAATGGAAACAAGTTACAGAAAGTAATGGTAGAAAGATTGCTTCAGGAGGCTGAGCTTGCCACTAAATTACCATCAATTTCAGTGATTGAGATTTAGAACTGTAGTGTGTAGGAAAAAAAGTGGATTTGCAATAGTATGGGCTAGCAAGCAAATGCAGCTGTATTTAATTGTAATGGAATCATAAATCTCTTTCAGAAAAATATGACTACGTAGGTAGACTCCTAAAACCAGGGGAAGAACCATCAGAATACACAGATGAGGAAGATACCAAGGATCACACTAAACAGGAATGAACTTTGTAAACAACCAAAGTCAGGGGCCTTCGGAACTGCAACCTCTTATTCCCCATCACAGAATGTCCTGCATCTTTGGGTACAGTTCATCTGCTGCGAAAAAACATTCAACAGGTTTTGTACAAGGAAAATAATATACTCACAAATGAAGATTTGAATACTAGACATTCTTTGTGCTGCCAAATTTTTTGTTGCAGTTTATTTGTAATGTCTGGTTAGGCTTCGTTAGTGAAGAGGGGCCAGGGATTTAAAGGCAAAAATGCTATTCCTTTTTATCAGTAAGCTGAAGCCTTCAACTAGTGTATCTTACAAGCTCTCTAAAAGATGTGAGTCTTCAAGCTCGGAGGAAGGTTTGAATCTTGTTTCGTGTGTGTCTTCTCCTTCAGCATTAAAGAAAGATGTACTCATCCACATCAGCATCAATAGGTTAGACTACTGAAGCTGGTGTTAAAAATGTGAATTTCCAATTTTGTTTTGTATGTGGGCGTTAGTAGCCTGGCAGAATACTTCAGTTCTCTAAGAGAAGTCCATGTAGATTAGGATGGGGATAAAATTCATCCTTTTCTCAAAAGGATTGGGTAAAAACGTTTCTTCTGCCACAACTATTATCTGAAGCCTGCCTCTTCCCCTTTTTCCCATCCTCTAAATCAAATCAAATATTAATTGTGCCTTATTTCGCTTACATAGACTTGAATTGTTTTAAGGGACAGCCCCCAAATTGCGGTTTCATAGTCACTACAAGCAGCAGTGAGACTGAATTGGAATGTTCTTTTGACTGGAAAACCTTGATGTCATTCTGTGTATAGAATGTAAAAGAGGAGTACTCAGTGTTACTGCCATATGTTAATACTACATATACTTTAATTAGCATTGTGATGGCCAAATGCATACTCCCATGCTTCTTTTTAATGAATTACAAACACACAAAAAAAAAAGTCTCCCTTCCTCCTCTTCCAGAAGCTGCCTAACTTTTGGGAGCGTAGCCTTCACACCCCCGTAGAGTGAAGGGGCGTTGCGCGCGTGTGTCTGTGTGTGTGTCTGTCTGAATGCAAGACTGGGGAGGGATTGTTTCTGCAGATATTGTAAATACGAGTACCATTTTAATAAAGCATGTACAATACCACATGTGCTGTCAGACTTTGTGTAGAAGCTGTTAAGCAGAGCTGGAATATGATGCAATAAAAAGGGGAAGAAGTGTTGGATAAATGAAATAACTGCTCCTTGTCCTGGTGGAGTTATTCTCCCTTTCAAGTCCCAGCTGTTGAGGAATCTTGAAGACTTACTCAGGTAAGCTGTATTGAAGAGACTAAACCTAGGCCAGTGAATTTATGGTAGGGGAAAAAAAGTGATCTAAATAAAGCACTTTAGGAACTGAGTGTAATGTTGACTGTAAGGAATATGTCTCATGCATTAACAGGAACAGAACAGCAGCATCGTGGCTTATGTTTGTAGCTCTGGTTGCAGATTTCCCTGTGATAAGTCTACAGTAACAATTTATATATATATACATTCTGTTGAACTGTAAACTCTGAAATTCCAGGGATGACTACTTTTTTTTATTCCTATCTGACTGAAAGAGATTCATATTGATGTAAATGAAATGAATAAACAAAAACTCCTCTGTGGAACTGTGTGTAACTCATGTGTCCTAGAAGGCAGGATGAATTCTCTTTCTTGCATCTCCAGCCTTGGAATAGAATCATTTTAGCAGGGAAGAAGTAACAGAAATGGAGGTATTTCTCCATAGAAGTTCTGTTTGCAGGCTCCTGTACAGGCTGGACGCTCATGGGAGGTGTAAATTCAGTTAAGCACTGGCTTCTGCTTGAGTCATGTCCTTTTAAGCTGAGCAACAGTGCAGTGTCCAGGCTTGGACTGAGTGTCTGCTGATCATCTAACTCTGCTGAAATGCTGGGCATGCTGCTGTAACTAACCACAGAAATACGTGGTTTAGATGGAACAGTGGGAACTAAGGATAAATAAAAGCTTCCTTGCATAGGACAGGGGCTGGGAGTAATTAAACACCAGTTCTATATCTGGATACTTCACTAGGGCATTTTTTTCTTTTAAATAAGTCTCGCTATAAAAGGTTTTACACTACATTTACAGTATGCCTTTCACTTTTAGCTATTGCACAGCTGTTGCATCTCATCATGGCACCCAGCTTGTCTACCTATGGAACTAGAAAAGGCAGCTTGCCCAACTCTCCCTTAGGACAATTGGATATGTTGTTTTTCCCCAGGCTTCCACATGAAAATACATGTGCCTGTTACAGCTTCTACTACACAGAGTCATTGCTGTGAGTTTCTGTGCTCTTCACTCAGTGCAGCTGTTGGTATTGCTACATCTGGCAGATCCATAGCAGTAGCTGTTCCTCATGCTTTTATTTGCTTGATGGACTAACTTCCTACTGGAGAAAGAAAGGTGACTCTTGAAGGAAAAGTGGTTTTGCATCTGCTGTGACTTATAATCCAAGTGCAGTCTTTCCCTTGCTATCAGAAAGGCAGTGTTAATCACAGTTACATGTAGTTCTGTTGTTGGGTTTTTAAAATGGCTTTAGAAGGACAATGCTTAAAATTTAACTTACAGGATTAGCTGAACAACAAGATGGGTAAAGGGTGAGTTTTGTTTTGAAGTACCTTAATAGTAACTATGAAGAATACAAAACTTGTCCCATGGCAGCAGAATGTTGCATAGACTGAATTTTGATGTCTAGTGGATTTAAATTAACCTCATCATCCTACATAAAAAGTCACTAGTGATCTAATGCTGACAACCTAAAAAAAGTGCTTTAAAGCACACTGTAGCTTTCATATTTATAAAAAGTTGACACACACAGAGCATAACTTAGCATAACATCAGATCCATCCAAACTTCAGTGCAATTATTATAATAATTTGATAGAGACGCTCAACCTTGCAACATTTGTGTCAATCACTTGGTCAGAATTCACTGTTAAGTAAAATGACAGGTTGATACTGTGTTAAATTTTGTTTAAGCAACATAAGGGTCTTGATGGAAGAATTTCTCATCTTTAGAAACAAAATACATTTCCAGTTTAATATACGACTTGTTTTCCTAGGCTAGACTTGGTGTTAAATTAGTTTTAGTCATCACTTGTTTTGACACTTCTGCCTCATTTTGTACACTGCTTCCCAAAAATGTTTCATTTTGGCAGGAGATACATTTTCAAACCTCCTTGGTTTAAAAAAAAAAAAAGCATTATGTTGTTACTTGATCTGAACATTTTGAATTTCCAGTGAGGACTACAGAATTATCTCACATGCTTGTACTTGTTTGTATCTTTTTATTGAGCTAGATCTACTTCTCCATGACTGAGGTTTAAATTTTCTGTAATTCCTGCAAAATCAGTTTGATTTTACTGTCTTCACTGTAGAAAGCAGGGAGCAATTAAACCTTTCATAGGCTTTGTTTGAGTCTGTTTGACAATATAGTAAGAGTTTGTGGGGTTTTATTTCCTCTAGGAAGAGGTACTATTCCTCTGTATGGAATAATACAAAAGATTTTGCTATTCCCTTCCTCCTTAATGTGTGCAATAATGTAACTCGGGCCTTGCAGACTTAGTTACAGGTGGAGTGAAAATCCTTCTCCTGGCTTCTAATTTATGGTTAAAGGTAAATGTTTCTTAAGAAGTGCTCACAGCTGAGGTTTAAGCTTGCTTTGACAGAACCTGTGTGCCAGGGCTGGCTGAAATGCAGGTGAAGGGTTGTTTACCTGAAACCTCAATAGCACAGAGGCTGCAGACAGCAGAGAAGAAAGCTCTTGAGGTGACAGATCAAGCCTGGTGTAGCTGTGGGATTTATCAAGAAGAGATCCTCAGCTACTTTCAAGTGTCCTCTCTGCCTAGAGCCAAGGGAGTGTCGTTTGTCACCTCAGCAGTGCCTGAAGCAAAGGCTGCAGTGTGGAGGCTGTCATGAATACAAACTGTTTTCCATCCACTCTAATACTTTACCTCCCACAGAAATCCAAATTCCTGTTAAAACACAGACAGGCTACTGCTGCTCATTGTAGGAAAACACTATCTGGTCTCCAATAGGAACAAGAGCCAGCTTCAGTTTTCCATTTTTCAAAGCTGTTAGAATCCAGTATTTTGAGCATGACAAAAATCAGTTTTTAGGCAGGGTAGTGTTTTGAAGTGTTTGTACAGTTGTTTGTCAGCAGAAGAAACAAAGAAAAACTAGAAATTCTTCAGTAAGCACATGGGAGAATTTTTAGACAAGGTCCAAGACTTGCAAAGTGGCACTTTGACTAGTTAGAACACAACTAGTCTTAAGACATAGTGATGGTTGGGATGAATAGACACAAGATGCATGGGAAGGGATGTTGGATACACATCAAAGTTACAGCCCTGCAACAAGGTCCATCAGTTACTACTGAGAGGTGATGAACCACTTGAAGCCAGACAGTGAAACAAGTAGCAGTGCAAGGATGGTTTTTCCCACCTGTCTGCAAGGGAAGAGAGGGAAGATTCAAGCCCTTGGGAAATGAAAGGGGCATTCCTGAGAGGCAGCCAGAGCTGTGGAGGGGCTTGGGTGGTGTTTCTGTCCAGCTCACTGGGTGGGACACTGTCCAAGCAACTCTAGAGGCCAGCCAGGTAAAGTGTTCACTCTCCTTGCCTTCCTCCACATTTATCATTCACTTCTCGTTTACCCAATCATATGCCAAAAATAAATCCATGTTGAACTTGCAGAAAGCTGGCTCACATTCCAAGAAGCACTTCCACCTTTAACAGGCTGGGTTTCCCTCAGTGCAGCAGAAATTCCCATGCAAATCTACAGCCTTACACTCTTTCAAGCTGTTTTTCTTCACACTTTTGGGGGGGAAAAAAGTTGATAGACAACACTATTAGGGTTTTTTGTTGTTTTTATAAAATTTTTCAAGGTATCACAAAATTACACACACTAAAAGCTTTATCTGCACATTTTCCAATGAAAAATTGAAATACCTTAAATTTATTACCTGTATATACAATTTCAATCCAAATTTACATTCGCATCATTTTCATGGGTAGCAAAAGGCATGGATCAAACACAGCATTGAGATGTGTCACTTTAGCATATTTATAGGATATTTACTTAAAATCTTGGTATGTGTTCATTTAAATTCATTTAAATTCATTTAAAACAGGCCACTGACAAAAGGCTGGATTTTGTGCTGAAATGGTAAAAACTATGGGGAAGGTCACTGCTACCATCCACTCCTTTCAATGCAAACATCCATCATTTGTTTCAGTGAGATTCACAGGAAAATGAAAAATTAACAAATTCATTATAACCTCTGAGAGCTGATAGTTTAAAGCTCCATCCATGGCTGTGCAGTCAGTTTAAGGCATCTGTGCTAGACATCACTTTTTAACTTTAAAAGTTAACTGAAGTAATTCTGCAGTTAACTAACGAAAAGCTGGAATTCCTCTCACCTACGCCTGGAAGAGAAGTTATTCACTTGATTCTTCTTGAGTCTTTAAAAAAAAAGTAATGAAGTTAATAAGACATGACAGATTATAAACATCCCCCTCTTTCAGCTACAAAAATGGATTTGTATTTGAATAACTTATATTCAGTGAAATTGTCTTTAGACCTGTTTGAAATCATTTAGGCTTAGCGAGCACAATTTAAGCAGAACTTCATTCAGATATTGCAAAATAAAGCAAATAAAAATTAAAATTTACAAGGAATACTTTGTTTCCCTCCAAACTAATTATTACTTGAAATATGGAGAAAAAGAATTTCAAAATTATGCCTCTCCTGCTAGAGTTCATAATCGTAAGAGAATTCAATGAAGACACCTCTCAAGCCCAGAGTATGAATAGTTGGCTATTTTAACAATCTGCACAAACTGTAGATACCGAATGTTAATTTAAGACACTATGAAATCAAAAGCTCAATTTTCCCCTGTAGTTTTCTGTTGCTTTAGTTATTAAAGAACCAGTACTGAAGGAAATACCTGCAAAACTATCCCAGTTAAGTCCACTCAAACTCCATACTTAATAAAATACTAACGATGGAGACCCTGAAAAAAATAGAAACTGTATCTTTAAATAGAATCCAGAAATGCAGTTTCATATACAGCTGCATGTTCTCGAGTGTGCTTTTGCAGAAAAACCTACTTTTTGATAGTTAGCTTTGAAAGCAAACCAGTCACATAGATCCTTCCTTTCCATTTAATATTCTACATATAATGTAATCTTTTTTGCTTTGGTAAAATACAAATAATGGGGAAATACGGGTAAGGAAAGCACAGTAAATAACATGGGTATATATCATACCTTTTTTAAGAAATCTGAGCTGAAATGTAAGGCATCCCTCGAAGTATTTTTTGCATATGCAAGGAATGCAGTTCTTTGTAAACAAAAGCTTGAGGAAAGCAATACTGAAGCCAAAGAATCTTCCCTAGGATCCTTCCAATGATCCCATAACCAAGAGCAACTCTCCTAGGGTAAGTGTTTTGGAACTAAATCCCGTGATAAAGAGAATCCCATCCTTTGTCTTTCCATACATTTTTAATCACGTAGTAGAGATTGCCTCTCCTTGAAGATCTCCACGTTAGGAGACTGATGCCAAAGTTGATTCTTGAGGGCACAAGCTCATCCAAAGTCTATTTTTCTGGTACATCACTTTCTACAGATTTTGTGGCAGCATTGCTGTGGCCTGTGGGAGCTTGCACGGTATTCCCACAGGAAACGCTTCCCAGCGGCCGGGACTGACAGGCAGCAGTGGGTTTGGTGGTGGAAAGTGTTTTAGAAGAGTTAGACTGACGTCTGCCATGACCTGAATCCTCACCTGATCTCCTCCTGCCAGATTCTTCACCAATAGGAGGCTGAAAATAAACGGGGACAACCCGTTAGGTGTTTTGCCATAAAGCCAAGTATTTCTGCCTTCCCACAGACTTGTAGGACTGAAAGGATTAGGTCCTTAGGATTTATCAAGCTGCCTTTTCATGAAATCAAGTGCTGCTCTCAGATTACCTTGCAGTGAAAATATTAGAACACCAAATATTATTTAAAATAGGCATTGAAACTTACATCCACCCTGAAGTCCTCCAGTCTCTTGAATTTACTCAGGCACTCTTGCAGTTTGGGGTCAACAGCTGGAGTCTTGTGCTGAGAGTATTTTAGGTAAGCCCAAAATTTTTCCAGTCCATACAGTTGACCTAGTAACAGAAAAAGATAATTTTACCACTTTACAAAGGTCAAATTTAATTAAAAACTTAATTATTCACTGGTAGCTGTAAGAGAACTGAAAATAAAAGGAATATGAATAAAAGCTGTTCTTGGTCAGTTAACAAGTCAGTGCCAAGGAATTGGGATTATCTTCAACTAATGTTTCTGCAGTGTGAGCAGTGACAAGCCTGTGATAATTACCAGCTTCATAGTCCCTCTTTGTTTCTTGTTGGAAATCCTCGAATATTTCTTTCCTGAATTTCTTTTCCAGGCCATAGCTGTAAAATCTGAACAAGCATTCCAAGCCGTACCTGGAAGAGAACAGAGAGGTACAAAAATCTATCCTGTCTCTTTGACTCAGAGAAATAGAGGCAAGGGAACTGGGTGGAAGGGCTGAAGGACAGTGACATTTTCCTTTGTGGTGATTTTTCTGGTATTTTTGTAAGGCAAGAACCGGTTTGAACAAGTAAAATGAGGTTAAGAATGCCTTCACCTATGGATGGAAGAATCTTAGGAGTGTTAGTACAGAACTGACTCGTCATAGTCAACAAGTTACAGGATTTTGTGGAATTCATAACTGATTACAGGTCAGGAAATGTTGCTCATTTACCTATGTCTGCAAAGCACAAATATATACTGATTTTTGCTATTAAAATAACTTATACACACTGTTATTTTAAAGATTTACAAAAAGTCAAAGGCAGTACTAAAAATGTTCACTGCAGATACATGTAAACTTCACAGCCATTAAAAGGAGTGGTAAAGCCTCAGGGAAAAATACCTGTAGTGTTCTTTTGCATCCTCTAGTGCAAGCTGTTTGAATTCTTCATACATTTTCTTGTTGAAGTGATCTCTCAGAAAAAAAGACCAGAAACGAAAAAGTGTGTTCATTTCTTGGGACTGGCCAATTCCCAACCGTTTTCTCTCTGGAAGACAAAAAGAAAGCAAAGAACAAAAGCACCATTTTAATTTTTCGCCAGAATATTTTAAAGTGCCTTGCCTTTAGTAAAAAACACACCACATCTTCTGGTAACTTCAGTTCAAATTTGAGGGTGGCTTTTTTGTCAGGGAATGCAAAGTTAAATGGCAAGCAGAATTCCTAAAACAGAAGCACCAAATAAATTTTGCTTGCCATTCCCAAGAAAAATTAAGGATGAGGAACAATATGAAGAATAACTGGTATCAGACGACACCTGGAAACTTCCACCTAAAATTTTAGGAAGTTCATGGAGCAACTTACCAGTTAAACACCTCCGACGGTATTTGTGGTACACCTGCTGAGTGAAGCCATTTTCCTTTAACAGTTCGTGAGATGGGTGCTGGAATTTGGGAAGAGAATTTGGAGTACAGCCATAACCTGCCAGTGGAGCTCCTTCTGAAGGTGAGGCATTGGAACTGCTGGAAGAAAAAAAAAACAACGTATTTCGGACCTAAAAACAGAACTTTTCTGCACAATCAGTTTTCACACACTATGCAAGAGCTGTAGTAGGGTCACCTGGTGACTGCTGCAGTGCATCTGGGTTTGGGTGCACCTCAAGAAAATCAGATTTTGTGCTAATAATGTCAAAAACGGAGGCAGTTTGGGACAATGATAATTAAACATTACTGATTTTATGGTCATGCCTGATTTTTAATGGCCACTGAAGTGAACATCAGTGCCTCAAGTACTGCTGCTATATCGTGGATTAAACAATGCTGTGAACACCAGTCTGCCCAGCTTGTTTCCAGACAGCCTTGTAGTCCATATTTTTGTCTTTCTTGATCATTCTTTTCTCGCTTCCATTGTATTTATAAATTGCCTTTTATAGCCTGTTTCTCCATTAGCAGGGAGAACTACCTGCAAATAAATTGTGAATAACAGCAACATTTACCTCACAGAGGAAGTTCTTGGCCTGTGGTCTCTGGAATCCATCACCCAACCAACGTGGCATTCCAAGGGAGGATTTGTACTGTGGCGCGTTTTTCTTTTTCTTGGAGTCTAAGAAAGTAAATGAAGGATTTTTTTTCCTAATTTGACTTCACTCATTCTCTCCCACTTAAAACAGAGATCTAGAAGATTTATATTCTGTTATCTAACAAGTTATAAAGTCACAAGACCACAGTTTCATAACCTGAAGATTAGTCTTATGTAACTAACCAAAAATCTTACTCCACTTCTTTTAACAAGGACTTTCAAGCAAGAAGACTTGAAAAGCATTTAATGGAAATAAAAAGGTAGATATGGTAAATATTTTGGACTTTACAATAGTAGTACAAGCATTTAATTTTTTGCCTTTCAATTCTTGTTAAACTGTATCCACAAGCATGAATTTTATAGGCTTTTGCTGTTTGGTTTTTTTTAAGCACGTTTTTCTATTTACCTTTACATCAAAGGATCGTGCATCTTTAACAACAGGGTAGAACCTGGGTGTTTTGTTGGGATCCTGTAGCCTTGGGGTGCGAGGTGTTCGTGGGATAAAGCCAGGGTGGAAACGGGGGGAATCTGGGACTGCTGTTGGCAGCGATCGAGCCATTCCTGCTGTTGGAGGTACTTCAGTACTCAGGAAATTACAGGCCAGCTCCTCTGCTAAATATGGAGGCAGGAAGGAGAAAGGTGGTTTTACATAGCTACTTTAGAGGTGTTATTAGCATGTAACCCAGTAAATGTTAATAGTACTACTCAAAGAAATACCTCAAGAGATAAGACTTGGACGTTGCAACTGCTCAGTAATGTTATAATACAAGTAGTAAATTCTTCTAATCTCATTTCCTGCCATCCCTGTATCCCATAAAAACACTGGTTTCTATAAAATGTTTCACAGCTTCAGTTTAACTTTACACATTGTAAATTCTAAGTCGCAGGAAGAGCACCTGGTGTTGATGGATAGTGACAACAAAGCACAACAAGCGCCAGCTTCTTGTCATTCAACTGAAACAGTGCTACCCATGAACAGTTGGCAATTTGAAAAATCAGCAAAGAAAAAGCCCCCTCAGACTGCTGGCTGAACCAAAATTAAAATACTGCACAGGCAGAAAGAGTCAAAACACCTACAGGGTTGTTCTTTATTACAGAGATTCTAAAAAACAAATAATTTTATACTTAACCTTTCTGTAACCCTCGAGGTCCTGGAGGAACTTCTTGGGTTGGATCAGCAGTTTCTGGTGCAGGACTAACAAATTCATCCTTGTTAATGAGGTTTAGCTTCTTGAAGTTCTCAATCTCTTGCTGAATTAGAGAAAGCAAATTGTAAATGCAAAGCGGGGTAACAGATACCACCCTGAGAAACAGATGCATTTCATGAAGAGAAAATAAGCCAGAACTGACACACAAGTACCCACACACCTGTCTAAGGTGGGACTTGTGCATGCTCTGTGTGAAAAATCTTGTTAAATCATTGTCAAGTCCAAAAAAACAACAAAAAAGAAAATATTCACTCCTGCAGTTTGCTATTTCTCCCTGGCCTCTTCATGTTTGCTAATTTTCTTGGTCCATTCTAATCCATATTCTAAATTCTTTCTTTACTTCTTGCTCTTATTCTCAACATCCATTTCCACCTTTGTCAGCTTGCTTTTGTATGGACATGCTCCATTTGTCCATGAATCCACTACCCCATCGTTGTGCACAAATAAAGCCCCTTTCCCTCACCACTCAGTGTTTAGGTAACTGCATTCTAACTATTGTTCTAACAAACTACAAGGCAAACAGAACCTTAACATAAAACTACTTTAAAATGAGTGCACTACCTCCCTCTCATTATCTCATCTCAGAGACGTGCCCCCTTCCTCTCTGGGTAGGGGTTTGCAGTTGTTATGAAACAAACTATTTATAGAACAAGAAAACATTGGAAAACTTGAACCATCTCCAAAATGTTACAAAAGATATTCATTCAGTGGTTTTGGTCAAGTCTGTGTCATGAAAAGCTTTGGGTCTGCTTTCAACTGTAAAGATAATTCAGGAGACCTGCAAATTACTGTCACTTTTCTGTAGCATTTTACAACTACATGGGAGATGGCTGAAATTAATTTAGGAACTGTTTGGACAGGCATAGTTTTCAGGTCAAAAATTAAAGAGAATTACCTTCATCATGGCATCATTTTCACTCTGATCCATCCACAAATCCTGTTCGTAGTAGTACAAGCCATCATTAATGACTTTAGCAAGTTCTGATGTAATTTTTGCACAGCACACACGATTGCCAGCACGTTCTCCACAAGGATGTTTTTTCACATATGGTGGTGTCTGTGTTACAATCAAAATCTTGTTTATATCCTGATCATCAATTTCATAATCAGAATCGCTATCTGACCAATCAGTAAATTTACTCTTCTGACACTGATTTTGTTCCATCTCTTCATCAAACAAAAATTCAAGTTCTTCCTGTTCTTGTTCCTCCAGAGGTGGGGGTGGCTGGTGTTGATCTGGTGTTTGATCAGGTACAGGAACAGTCTCCTAAGTTGGAAAAGGTTTTATATTTGAGTTGGATAATGACTTCCCAAACTGTATTGCATTCTCAAGCATCCCATACATTAAGGTGTTTAAAACCTTGGTTTACAGTGTAACCTCAAAGTTGGTTTTGCATTTATTTCAACATAACTTAAAGGGTTTTGATTTTACCTTTAGCTTGACAGTGGATGCACGATGCCTCTTCTTCACTTCTATCCAAGGTTCAGAGTCCAAATCGGGCAAACTTGTAGACAGTCCTTTAGACATTGTCTGAAAATTACTTGATTCAGCATTTTCCTTTGGACTCAGTGGGCTTCCCACTCTGGGAGAACTTGGTGCAGACTCTAGCAGTAGAAAACAGTAGTTCAGTTCCTGTTGTGGATTGTTTTGGTATTATTTTGCTTGTTTTTCAATTGTTTCACTGGTCTTTCTTTTAACCACAGCTACCATTTTTCTGCCTCTATGGATAACTATAACACTCATCAAAGAATTTCTTTTCATTTTTGAGAGACAGCTTTTCACAGTTCACCTAACATTTCAGAATAAAATCAGTTCTAAGAGCTTATTTCCATGGAAAGTTTCTTCATAAGCTGTGAGACATTACGTTTGTTGAGGAGAAAAAAAAAGCACAGCATCATTAGGATCATGTTTTCTCCACATCATTCTCTAGCTCTGTGGATGGGTGCCCTAACTTGATCTTCATTCTTCCCATTTAATTTCAGCCAACATTTTAGCAAAAGATTTCCTTGCCAAGAGTTGTCAGCAAACAAATCCATCTCCCTATTAATAATGTGAATGAGTTTCGCATCCAAAACAAGAAGGCACCAAATAAAGAGTGAACTTCCAGCTGCCACAAAAATGAAGCAGATTTTAGGACTAGTTTAAGATTAATATTACTAATTGTGCAGGACTGTAGTCCACCACTGGACTGTATTCTGGAGAATGGTCACAGCCACAACACACAAGAGACATTTTTATCAACTTCACATCAGCCATGTGACTTGGCAAGTGCAAGGCTGGTGGGCAGAGCAGCTGAATAAACCGTTACCAAAAGTACAATTTCTATTATGAAATCAGTATCAGGAGGCAAATTTCCTAAGCTAGACAGACAGCACTAAACTTATGTTTCTGTAAAATAAATCCTTTACCAGTATGTGAGCCAAAAGTTTGGCCTGGTATGAATTCTGGACAATTGATGAGCTGAGAAAAGTCGGTTGGAGGCAGGTTGCATGGAGGAGGACCTGGAATTGGCCACTTCTCTGGATCAACCCTTTTTCTTAGTTTCTGATCCACAGTTTCAACTTCTGTACTGTCCTTTAGGGCCTGTGTGACAAGCATATTATAACATTAAAAACTACAGAAAAAAAGAAAAAAACCCACCAACTTGGCCACTTATAGCCTCTTTTTAGAATCTTTGTCATTACAAACAGAAAGTTTTCTTAACTTCATAGCACTGAGTTTAAATGGCACCACAGAATTAACCAACAAACTTTTCAAATACATGCTTCCAAATGATTTTACCTCCAAAATGAGTGCAGCATTCGTAGTCAGAGCTTGCATCCGACGGAAGCTGGCGATCAGTGACACAGGCAGAAATCCTTGTTGGTCCATCTTTCTCCTTAGAAAGAAGTCTCTCTCCAGATTTTCTGTGCTGAAATAATACTCACTGCAGAACAAAACATACAAACCTGAGCTTATTCTACAGTTCAAGAAAATCCTGAAGTAGCAACCTAGATTCCTTGTTAAAGTCTTCCATTAAAAAACAGAGTGTATTTTGACATCAACAAAATCATTCTTCAACAGCTGTATCACTACAGAAGACCCACAGAGCAGCAAGCATGCTCGACGGCTTAAGACAGACTTATGACTCAGCACAGCACAGAGAGGTAAAAATCAAAGCCTTGTTACATTTGCACAACCAAAAACTCTGCTCCAGTTTTCCTTCACCCACCCACTCCATCATTACTTACATGGACAGAAGGGAACAACATTGTCTTGGCCTCCATACGGATGAAGGACAAGCACTGCTTACAGTCAGGATTTTAACATAAGCTATGCCCCACACAGCAGTATCAGTTCATCCTGAACTGCATCTTTTATTGTCCCAGTCTCCAGTGCATTGGAAGGTTTAAGTGTCCTATCTGAGTGCGGAGGCACAGATATATATACTCTGAATCATAAAGCATGCTTGTGGGAAGATGAGAAAACAAAACCAGTAATGTTGTATTTGGTGTGAAACTGTACCAAACGGCACAACAGTTCATGGAGAAAAAAAAGTCTTACAGAATAGAAGATGTTTAGTGGATAAAGAAGGACAAGGACATTTCAGGAATCTGGTAATACCACAGAGACAAGGGACAAAGAGCAGAAAGACAAATCTTCAACAATGAAGCTGCTCTAGGAAATAATCTGGGTGTCAAGATGTTTTAAACTCAGTGAAGACAAAACGTAAGGAATTCAAATCATGATCTGTCAACGTCCTATGAAAAAGAATGGAAAACCCCCTCAATTTAATCTGAAATCTAGGCCTTTCTTAGAGCTTACACATCATACCATGATTTGGCACATTACATCCAAGGAATACTAACCCCTCATTGCATTTAGAAAAACACGGGTAGGGAAAGACTTAAGGGAAAGCAGCTAAATTCTATTACAAAAAGAAAGGGAGAGCAAAAAGAAAATGAGAGGGCATTAAAATGCTGAGGAAAAAAGCTGCACATGCAAATGTGGATAGAGATTATTCTAATTTCAACGAAGTATAAAACACTAAGTCTCTCCACTGAAGCTGGAATCAAGGCCAAAGTCTCCAAGAGCAGGGCACTCTGACGCCATCACTGACCCAAGCAGCAACTGGATACCATTTCTTTCTCCAATTTTTTGTAGCTGAAGAAATTTGAAGCAAAAGCTGGCTCTATGAAACACATGGAATCACACACAGAATATTCTGAGGTGGAAGGGACCCTCGAGTCCAACCCCCAAGTGGGTGGGGATTGAATCTGCGACCCTGGCGTTACCAGCGCCGTGCTCTGACTAACACACAGCCCCAAGACAGAATGAATTTAAAGTCTTCATGCTGGACAAGACAGGACAAATGGAAACACTGCTATTAAGTCAAAGCAAACAGAGAAGAGAACAAGGCTTTTGGACACTTAAGCTCTTACTCAGAGGCAAGTACGATCAGTGAAGCAACTGGGCACAAAGAGAAAGTTTCTTTCAGGAGTATCCTGTCTACTGTTCTGAGCTGCTACATTTCTTTTCCCCTCCCAGTCTAGAAGATAAGCAAGCACAAATGCCATATACCAACATTTTACTAATGTTACCTTTACAATCATACAAGTAAAGGTAAAATCCTGTAACGATTCACCTAGATAAAAATTCCACAAGCAGAAATGGACAATGACTGAACTTGACTCAAACTGCCTCACTTGATGTCCACCACTCTAGAAAAAGGAATGTGAAAGACCATTAATGATAAATGAAGACAATGCACAAGTTTGTTCCAAGTAGAGGAACAACACCCCCTCCAGCTTTTCTCTTCTTCCTTTTCCTCAGAGTCCCTTTGCTTGTTCTTGAATTGATATTTGAACTTTTATTTCTTTTCTAAAGCAAGAGAACTTTTAAATAGATTTCTACTGCATGTTGCAGAATGAGGAGCTGCTAAGCACTGAAACTTTTCGGGCTGACAACTTCAGCCTACAATTAACAACATAGAAGATATTTTTGTATGCAGTACAAATATTACTCTCCTGTACATCGAGCTGGTTCTTGGGACAAGCATGAATTGCTTGATAGCTGTGTGGTTCTTCCTGTAACTACACATCAACTCAGTTGGACAGTGTCTAAGATTTTTCTCTATTAAGCAGGTAAACTTTTAAAATTTATTCATCCACTAGGATTCAATATCACTTCTTTAATATATCCCAATTTATCTTGAACTCCAGTATGAACTCTGGGACATAAAAATTTTGTATACCTTTATTCTATATATACACTTCCTTCTTTGGCATACTCACTTTTTAGCCAAGCTATGAAAGGCAGACAAAGCCACCCCCATTTAGAGGCTAATAATAGGTAACTGATGAATAAAATCAGTTTCCCATCAGTTTCAATGTGAAAAAGAAAGGAATAAATAAAAAGCCACCTTTTTTTTTTTTTTTCTCTTGGTCTAGGGAGAATAAAACTTGTGAAGTTATGTTCTAAACCTGCTCAGGAATCTCCCCCTCACGGAAAGCAAACTCCACAACCAAACTGCCTTAGGAGTTCACACCAGGCAAGCAACCAATGGCTGTGGTTATCCAGCCATGCCAAGTCTTCTAGCAACACCTGCCAACCTCTCGCTGCCAAAAGAAAATACAAATATACCCAGAAGTCAGATGTGACCAATGCTGTAACTGACATTTTTCTCAGCAGAGGGGGACATCGTCGTGTCCTACCTTAGGAGGTCTGGATTCTACACTGCATGCCCAGAAATCTGGCCAACAGTGGAGTGGCTGTGCTCCTCCCCCACTTGTCTGAGGACAGTGCAGGCCGATTATCCTGACATGGGGGTACATGTCCACTGTCAGGTCTCATAGGGGCCTGGCAGCAAGAGTAAAATAAAGACTGCAATAGAAGTTTTGAAGTTGATAGCCACATGTCAGATACTTTCTGCCCTTTAAAGAGGCTTTTCTCTTCCTTTTTGCGTCAACTGTAACAAAAGAAGCGAGAATAAAATAAGCAAGTTGCTGTACGGAACATGAGGGCAATCAAAAACCACCACAGAGGCATCGCAGAGAAATGCAAGTACTGAGGATGAAATATCTGCCAGTGGTGGAAACTGTCTCTTTAAAATGGACTAGTGCTTTCCAGGCCCTTTTTGACTTGTCTCCTGGTGATAACCAGTCTTCCAGATGGTTTCTCATTGCCTAATGGTGTACATGAGAAAGTAAACATTTCAGATTATTGAAATATCAAGTATCATTGCAAAACTACTCTCTCTCAGTTACATGTTTCAGGTGAAACACACTGAAAACATCAAACTAACAAGACTTCTCAAAGGGAAATTGAGAGCAAATAGGGGAAACGTCACCCAAGAAGAGCTTTATAGGCAAACAGACTAACAGTACTCGAAAGCACAAGCTCAGAGACATCCATATCTCAATTACATGACAACATAAAGAGGGCTGTGTACCATAAATAAAGCAGTTATACGAGTTAGAGCCAGACTACAGCACAAGATGCAGAAACAGCTTCCTTAAAACTCCTCCCCATTACTCAAGTTCTTCCACCTCACCAGTGAATAAATTTGACCTGACACTCATAATGGTCAGTTAATTCAAAAAGTTAAGATGAAAATGCCTTAATCTCCAACTTGGTATGGATAATAAGGATTCAACATTGTTTGAAGTGAGTTATCTTAACTAGATCTCTGAAAATATTTATACATTAAGCAATCTACTTACATTTGGTGTTTTATATATTCCTTGAGAAGTGCTTCATCCACAGAATACATCTGCACTCCTGTTCCATCACCATAGTAATAAATCACACCAGGGTTAAGCTCAGGCTGAAATACTTGGTCAATTCCTTCACCATACAGTTCTTGATAACCAACTGAATAGTCAAAGTTCACTTCAACACAAAAGAGAACATAAAATAACAACATTAGAAAAGGAAAACAACAACATTATAAGCATAGTCTTAAAATTTTTTGCAAAGTATCAATTTCTTTGCATACTGCTGGGGTTTCCTCTGCCTCGTCCTCTTCCTCTGCTTCTCCCCCTTCCTCTGCCTCTGGAGAATCCTCGGATGCTGCCACCCTCACTCCTCACGCTGCACACTTCGTCATGGTCATCTCTCTTTTCTCTGTCACGATGCCAATCTTGAAGAGAAAAGCACAAAACACCTGCTATCACAATGAAACATCCTGGTGCCTTGAGTCCCTTATGACTCCAGAGTTGTCAGCTTGCTCCCGAGGCAATCCACAGCCTCAACCATGCTGCCTGAAGCAGGTGGTGAGAGCTGAAGTTGCAGGAGAGGAACAAGAAAGGTTTGCCAGCCTTGCCAGAGGGTGAGTCAGGCAGGAGGGGTCAGCAGTAAGGTGGCAATCAATTGACTGACAGTCAATCCCAAATGCTTCTGCAGCAACTGGACACTCTGGTGCTGGCTCAGAGATCACAGTACCTATGATCCGTTCAGGGCAGGAAGGAATGATCATGACAGTTCAGCCTCCTCCTGTGGACAACTCCCACCACTACTAGAGTGAGATGGGAATCATAGAATTACAGAATGGCTTGGGTTGAAAGGAATCTTAAAGATCCTATCTGGTTCCACCCCCCTCTGCCATGGACAGGGAAACTTTCCACTAGACCAGGTTCCTCAGAGCTTCATCCAGCCTGGCCTTGAACACTTTCAGGGACGGGGCAGCCACAGCTTCTCAGGGCAACCTGTATCAGGGCCTCACCATTCTCACAGTAAATTTTTTTTTCCCTAATATCTAATCCAAACCTACTTGCTTTTCTTTTAAAATCATTCCTCCCCATCCTATCATTCCATGCCCTTTCAAAAAGTCTGCACTTTCCAGGCTCCCTTCAGGTACTGGAAGGCCACAATTAGGTTACCCTAAAGCCTCTTCTTTTTCAGGCCAAACAAACCCAGTTCTCCCAGTCTTTCCTCATAGGAGATGTGCTCCATCCCTCTGATCATCTTGGTGGCCTCCTCTGGACTTGATCCAACAGGTCCATGTCCTTGCTGTGCTGGGACCCCAGAGCTGGATGCAGCACTGCAGGTGGGGTCTCACCAGAGCAGAGCAGAGGGGCAGAATCCCCTCCCTGCCCTGCTGCCCACAGGGCTCTGGATGCAGCCCAGGACATGTTTGGCTCTCTGGGCTGTGAGTGCCTCCATGGCTGGGGCATGTCCAGCCTCTCCTCTACCAGCACCCCCAAGTCCTTCTGGGCAGGGCTGCTCTGCTCATCCTCTAGTCTGGACTGCTACCAGGGATTGCCCTCACGCAGGTGCAGCACCAGCACCCGGCCTTGTTAAACCTCATGAGATTCCCAGGGGCCACATCTCAGGCTTGTGCAGGTCCCTCTGGGTGGCATCCTGCCCTTCAGGAGTGTCAGCTGGAGCACTCACCTTGGGGTCATCTGCAAATGTGCTGAGTTCACTCCATCCCTTTGCCCAGCTCTTGATGATGGGGTGCCCACAGCAGTGGCTCCCTGGAGTCTCCCTTTTGTTCCTGGCAACCACTCCCCTGGCTCTGCCATTTAACAGCAGCTGTCCAAACCAGACCCCAGGGACCTTGGCTTCATCCACCACAAAAGTTAGGGACAGGTGTAATTCCCACTTCACTCATGAGAGGAACTGTGTGAAAGAGGGTTTCATTTTCTTTCTCTTTTCCTAACACTCGCAGAGAGTTCCAGTTCAGTCAGTCAACTTTGCTGAAAGTTTCTCTAAGTTGTAACTGGATAGTCTTTCAGATGCCAGGGGACCAGTCTGCCAGAGGAATGCCTGGGGATACAGCCCCTACCTGATCAAATTGAGAGCTGATAAATTTAACAAAGGACTGACTAAAGATATGTATTAAAAATTGCATTAAAAATCTTGGTTTAGTAACTATTTTTAGTGAACCCTACAACCACACGTGTATGCTCATACACTCAAGTCCTGGCAAATAACACTCTGAATTTACAGAGAATATAATCTGTATGTGTGTGTCTCACTGGGGATTTGGACCTGAGCACTTATCACCCTTAACCTTAGAGATCCCAAATGCATAGGTATTACTTGAACTATTTTTCCAGATCAGTTTAAATTTTGCATCCTAAGAGTGCCTATGGCTCAGACTCATGCAGAAGTCCTACATATTAACACCTTTATGAACAAGTTTGTATTTATCATGAAATGAAGTTTTTGATTTAAACACAAATGTTCCTGAAAAGAGAAGAAATGTTTTATATTCTCTCAAAATGAAACTGGTCCTGAATCACTCAAACCTTGAGGCAGAATTCATGCTACAAGTTTTCAGTCATTTGACCATGCTAAGGAAAAACTGCTGAAAGAAGTGATAACTGATAAAAATCCTCCCCCTGCCCCTATTCTTCCTTCAAAAATCCAGATCAAGCTCTTACATCCAGTTCCTAAAATGACTTCATAAATTCCATGTCAGTAGCATGGAGTACTTTTTAGACAGAGCAAACATTCAAACTGTTAATGTATATTGCAATTTTAAAACTTAAACCAAAGACTTACACTCAGCCTAAGATTTCTGCCACCTAACCAGCTCTGTTCACAACACCTGAGGACCAGAAGCAGCACCAGTTGTGGTGTTAGTGCAGCTTTTTGCATAGCCATGCTGAGAAATAGGTCAGGGAGCAGGGGGAATCGGTCCAGCTCAAAGGAGAAAACAACATCAGTAGAGCTGCCAAAGCAGAGTTCAAAGTGTACCTCCACAAGCCACTGCTCTGGTAGCAACAAGCTGTGGGAATAGTAGCAGAGCAGGACAGAGCAGACACCTTCTGAGGCTATTTCCAAACTTTCTGCACCGTAAAATCGTGGGACAAGATTGTGTAGGGAGCCATGGACAGGAAAATACATGATGCTGGTTACTGGCAAATATAAACACCAGGTTTTACCTACTACAGCTAGAGCTAAGTTTCTGCCAGCTCAAGTGATATTATTACACTTTATTTGCCACCAAGACCCAGAGACTGAGAACTACTTACTTCTTGCCTCATTCCTTCTGTTGTTATGAGGTATTAACTTGTTTGTTTCCAGCACAAATCTGGAGCTCGTTCGAGAGCCTGGTCTGTCTTGACTGTCTGACCTCACATCGTCCAAGTGAAGTGGCACCCATTTCTGCTTGTTACCTTGAAAAGTTAATATATTACTCTTAATTACACTAATACTTGAGGTTTCAGCTCCTGAAAAGACTAGAGAATTCTTCCTGTAAAACTAGCAACAGTTAATTTCAAATTTTAAAAAGCAGGAGAAGCTTAACAGGGAAATTCTAAGGTATTAATAATAAATGCAGTAAACAAGAATTTTTCAAACTGAAAGGTAACCTCACCTAAGCTTCAAATGCAAGAAATAAAGGTGAACTTCTTCATTTAATGGATTTTTAGATGTAAGCTCCATGACCAAGAATTTATAGCTATGTCAGTGTTAAATATACACAGTAAATTCATTGCTATACAATTCCACAACTTGCATATGAAACTGAGGTAAAAAATTAACATATAAAATTAACCTCCACAATAAAGATTTCAATCACAAACCATACGAACTTTCCTGAGAATTTAGCTGTGGTAGTGTATTTTCACCTCAAGATATTCAAAGTTCATTCACATGCATAAAAAAATCACTAGCAAAGCTTTATTTTGTTTTATTTGTAGGCTGGTCTAAAGTATTCAATAACAATTTATTTAACTATAATATTGATTGGTATTGTGGGCTTCATACCTTTGTGGCTAAGAAATATAAGAAATTAAGTACATAAAATGTGTTATCTACTCGGGGGGGAAAAGAAAAACACATTTTACATTTAAGTGGAATGCTTTGCTTCAGATTTCCACTTAGACTGAAAAAATTAAAGGTGTCATAAATTTTGGATTTTTATATATTTTTTATATATATATATATATATAAAAAATTAACAAATCTAAACACCAAAGGTCTTTAGGATCTGTAAAAACACCACCAGGGAAGCAAGATAAAAAAGCAGCCAATGACAGCAAGATCTTGAAATTCTTTCTGCTGTTCCTCCAGCCTATTCCAATCTCCCCACCAAATGCGAATCAGGTTTATTTCCCATTTTTAATGTAACAGATGGGATCAAAAGGAAGCAAATAACCTGGTTTAGTTTCCAAATGATCACTTCAATGTGTAGGTTAATAGTAGAACATGAAAATTGAAGTGCTAGTGTATATGCAGTAATACACACACACACACACATATATATATTAAGTTAAATTAACAGAAGTTAAATGGTGCTACCTCTATCAAGGGAAATAAAGGTATCAGAGACAGTAATGACTTGTACAGCCATGATAAAATCTTCCAGAAATTGTCAGAGCTCCAAGAACCATCAACAGGGCATGAGCTGCCCCCAGAATTCCTACTCGACTAAAAAGAATGCTCCAAACCCTGAGAGAGGCAGCCCAGCTGAGGCTTCTGTGCAGACAGCAATATATTCTGTATTCACCCAGAAAATGCAAATCTTGAGAAGTTTTATCAAGTCACTCAACTGGAATCGATGTAGCTCTATCAACAGTGACTTATTGCATTATACACAGTGCCTAAACTCACCTTTTTTCCTTTGGTTATTAGTTTGAGCTTCATCTTCACTAGTGTTCTCTGCCAGACCATCTGGCTTTGCCTCTGGATTGTCCTTGATTCCATTATTGCTTTTTTGATCAGATTTCTCCTCCTTTTCTCTTCTATTTGTTGGCTTCTTACTGTGACTTACAGTCTTACACTGTAAGAGACACAGGTAATTATTTCTGGCAGTACAGCTGCTGATAGCAGGAGGTGCACATTTCCTTTAGCTATTAAAATTCCTTTTTTATTACCTGTTCTCAGCCTCTTCAGCAAGGTGAACTTTAAGAATTGTCCTGTTTTGTAAAGCATCTTTTTAAATAACTTTATTTTCTGCTAACTTGGCAAGAATATAAAATGAATTTTTAGATTAAGAAAAGAAACGTTTTGGTTTTTAACAGAAGATGTTAAAAAAATGGCAGCGTGCACAACAATCAATGATCTCAGACAGGAAAATTTACTTTAGAGGAAAGAAAGAAATAGTCTCACTAGTCTCTACTGCTCAGACTGGTTGTCTTTAAAAAGCTAGGCTCACAGAATACTGGGAGGGAGGGGATTCTGCCCCTCTGCCCCACTCAGGTGAGACCCCACCTGCAGTGCTGCCTCCACCTTTGGGGTCCCCAACATAAAAATATAGACCTGCTGGAGAGAGTCCAGGGGAGACCAAGGATGATGAGAGAGCTGAAGCTCCTCTCCAATGAAGACAAGCTGAGAGCTGGGATTGTTCAGCCTGGAGAAAAGAAGGCTTCAGGGAGACCTTATCATGGCCTTTCAATGCTCAAAGGGGGATTATGAAATGGGGACAGACTTTGTAGCAGGTCCTGTAGCAACAGGACAAGGGAGAATGGTTTTAAACTAAAAGAGTATCAGACAAGTTATGGGAAGAAATTCGTCACGATGAGAGTGGTGAAACAGTGGTACAGGTTGCCTAGAGAGGTGTTTGGATGTCCAATCCTGGGAAACATTCAAGGTCATGTAGGACAAAGCTCTGAGTCACTCCATCAAGTGGAAGATGTCCCTTCCATGTGGGTTGGGGAGGCTGGATAAGAAGACTTTTAAAGGTCCCTTCCAATCCAAATAATTCTACTATCAGATATAATTTTTAACTGCAAAATGGAAGTCTTGCAGACATTTCTGCTAAAGAATTTTTCTGTGTTGTGGAGACAGCCTTGAGCCTGCTGCAGTACTTCGTTATAATTAAACACAAAGCCTTCCCCTAGACAAATAAACTGAGTTTAAGTACAAACTGAATGTTATTTTGTTTTACAGATACTACATGAATTTGGACACTTTCAGTCATGAAATTCATGTTCTTGAACCCAAATGTTCCAGTTTCCCTCACCAAGAGCACAGCAAAAGCACCACAGGGATGCTGCTGCAAAGCTAGAGCACAGTGAAATGGCACCTCACCATTTCAAATTATCTGTGCTCTCTTCTTGTTTTAAATAGCATCAGAGAGGTCTAAAATACATTATGTACTTATCACTTGAGATAAAGAGAAAGGAAGATAATTTGACAGAATAGATGTTAACTTAAAACCCAGAAGGGAAAAAATATATCAGAGGAATAAGATAACTAAGAATAACTAAATTGTGTTCAGACAACGGGCACAAAGTGCTCTGAGCCACAAGAGAGGGCAGCACATTCACAACTCCAAAGGCCTTCTCATCTGTGCATAAAGAGATGAAAACAGCAGAAAAGATAAATTGAACTTTTTAAACAGTGGAGTTAAAAGATAAGGCACATTTTTACGTACATGTCCGTGGCACACCACTAACAAATTCCAGTACCAGTGCAAACAGTTCAGCACACACCAGTAATCTGAATTACTGACAAAACTTCTAATAAAACCCTCCAACACCCAAAGCACGTTCTGGGGGGAACAGTATTAAACAGAAAAGCCGACATGGTTTAAAAAAAATAATAATACCGAGGGTAACAAAGGATACTTACTTCATTGTTTGCTATTTCACTTGGTGTCGGCCAGCTTGCGATATCGCCCAAATCATCAGCCTGCAAAGGTGACAAACAGTTTCTATTCCTTCCCTGATTTAGCCCTTTCTAACACAGGGAAAATGTCAGTCATGGCTCAGAGAGCCAGACTACCCCCTGGAGCAGAGATGTTACAAGGAGCAATTTTTTAAAAGACCAAGATATACAACAGAAAACAAACACTCAACTTTTGAAAAAGCTCTTATGACTTCTGAGCACACATAAAACAATTGTCGGATTAAATGCTGTCTTACATATACATGACTTAAAGATATTTATTGCTAAAGGCTTTTCGTTTTTGGAAGACCTTTGACAGGTACCTTGACAGGTACTAACCAAACTAAAAAGGGGTAACTGTACAAAATTTTAGAAACTCGATGTTTCAATAAAAGGACTCGGTGTCTCCTGTTGTCATAGTGGTAATTTTATGCACATAAAGAACACACATCACATAAGATGCAAAGAGGATTTCCAAAACCAATCTAGCATCACTTGTGCTCAAGTGATGCCGTTTCTTTGCAGTCCTTTCACATCTTTATGCAATTCCACTGATTTTTTTACACAAAAAAGCCTTTCTTTATCCCTCATGCATACACCAGTTTAGCAACCCTCCTTATTTTAAACTTCCCTTCTTTTTTATTCATCTCTGTGTTCAAAATTGTCTACTACCAAGATATAACTTAACACTTCTGGATAGAACTTCATATTACTTTCTACCTTTTTATTAGAGCATTATCACCTATTAATAATATTGAATATTTACAGGCAGAAATACAAACCTTGCTGCTTTTTCTTGTCCTGGGTTTTCCTGCTTTTATCCCTTTAGTAGAATTTTGTAGTTCTGAAAAGGAAGAAAAACATTTTCAGGTGAAGAATTAGGCTGCACTTTAAATGAGTAAGGCACGTGTGTGTTAACAACTCTGCCACGTTTTATCATACTACACCAAAGTGTTTTTGAGGGCTTGATATCAAAGTCAATGAACTTTTTTTAGTGAATAAAGTCACAAATAGCATATGACACTGAAAAACTCACATTCATAATAAGTGCAAATACTCTTGCAAACCAGGTGTACAAGATACTGCCTAACTGTACTTAAGCTTTTTTTTTTCAGCTAAAAGGATCAAGGCTATATCAAAATGCTGATATTTTAACCTAACAAGTGGCAAAGAAAATGAGCCCCTGATACACACTTAATAAGTTCTCCTATTAGAAGCAATATTTATAAGACAGGACTTAGGAAATCTGTAATTATGCAAGCATGAAAAAAACCCAAAGAAACATATATATATTCCTATATTCCTAGTAATTTCTTTTTGTAAGTAATTACTCAAATGCCAAATAGAGTCTAGCCATAAAGCTCAAGAGCCAGACTAAACAAACAAAAACAAACAAAAAGAAGAAAAAAAAAAAAGAAAATATGAACAGATAAAATTACTGTAAAACTATATTAAGACTGATAAATTTTAATGCCCAAATTCCACAATGGATATGTTTATGATAAACATGAGCATTTGCAATGAAGCTGACACCCATATATTTTCAGAACCATCCTAAATTAAGGCCTAAACATTATAATAATGACTGCCTTTGATCTCCTGATCAAGAGATCATTATGCTTCTACCAGGAATTATTGTAATATTTGGAAAGAACTCTTTTATAAGCACTGTTAGTGGGCCTAACAATCTAGGCTCAATAACCTACACTGAAAAAAAAGGAATTGAGTTAAACTTCCTATGTCTTAACAAATATGCAACTACCTTTTGGTACATGAATCTGATTTTCTTATTCTGCGCAATTTTCCCCTACCCTTCTCAATTGCCTTCTACTTTTTGCATTGGCAGTTCAGGGAAAGAAAACCCACCAGCATGTGGAGATTTTTCTTGGAGATTAGAACTGAGCATTAAGAGGAAACCATCTCTTCTGCTTAACTTCTGTTAAGCCCTGGTTCTCCCAGTGCATGTTTTCCCAGATGGGAGTCACAACCATTCCTTGAAACTTCTTATTCAGTATTTTACTGCAAGACAAGCTTGAAACACTGAACGTGTCTGAAATCACAAGTGGATTATTTTATACGGGGATAACATCACCTCCTCAGCCCTTATCTCTTTCACATCCAGTGACTAATCTCCCTTATCAGGGCTCCACACTGGGAACCCCACCCTTGTGCCCCAGTGACTCTGGAAAGCCTCTCTGTCCGCTTCCTGGAATACATAGTGAACGTTAGAAGTACAAACTAATGCTTACTCCACATTCCACTTTAAGTTTTAATATAATTTATAGTCATAGAAATCATGAATTTCATGTATATGCTACGTACAACTTGGACATCTCACCAGACACGAATCCAGTGAATCATGATCACCATTTACCAGAGGGTTTTTGCCTCTCCTACAGATCTACTTCTTAAAACAAAGACAAAACACACACCTCAATTAACTTCAGACTGAGAACTTTAAGAAACACACAGTGACCATGTAACCCTGATTTTCACTCGCCACTCAGTAGTAAACTAATTGCCCTTTTACAAAACAAGACAAACGACTGCAGGGGTGGAGCAGCAAACAAATTTGTAATTTTCTCCAAGAGAACTGCCAATTACCCGTGCAGGTAAACTGAGTGGCCACAGCGTGGCTGTAAACACACGTCTCTGTCCAATTACCTGACTGAAGCCCTTTTTCCATCTCACAGCACTTTTACTTAAATTGCTGCTGAAGGATTGTTCTGCCAGCACTTCTACTCTGTGTGTCAGCAGGGCGTAGCGAAGCACTCAGAAGTGTAAGACTCGGTGATGCTGCACTACCTTAGTCATGGGATATTATTCCAGGCAGCAGGGAAGCTATCTGAATGGAGTAGAATGAGACCCAACTCGTTTTAAGGAATCTCTCTTATCTGAATGGAGTAATCCAAGACTTGGAAGATGCATTTGCAAGCTAAACAAAAAGAAAATATTAGGCAACACAGCGCCTGGTGGATGATGCCCTTCCAGAACACAAAGGGCTTGAGAGCTCATCTCACTCTGTACTTCCCTGCCTGACAACATCTCCACAAAGTTCCTTGTCCTCCCAAAAGAGCCATGCTCAAAACCAAATTTAACAGGTCTTCCAGGGCTGGCTTTCTGGAGCTTATCACGTGGGAGCTGAACTTCAGTGTGAAGCATGAAAGAGAAGATAAAGGGGAAGGAAAAACAAAAAGGAGGGTGTGGGAGAGTAAATGAACATAACATCAGATCACTGAAAGGTTTTCACCCAGGTCGCACCTGTTCTGTTGTCATGAGCAGGCCTAGAGCCACTGTTCAGTCTGTTCAGATAAAAGCCCTCTGAGGCTTCACATCACTCTGGGGTTTAACTTTAACATCCCATAACAGTGTGGGGTACTGTTAAAATGGCATCTTTGGCACATTGTTTCAGCAGAACTCAACAAGCCCTTCCAAATAAACTATTTCATTTGTTAATTCCAACCCAACTGCATTAAAATGGTTTATTCTTTGACATGCTACAAAGAACCTGTTCCATAGTGGCATGCTGTGTTGATAAAGGAATTCACTGATCTTCAATGATTTTACACTGATCGGTTTCAGATGAGTTCTGAGGGTGTGGGAGAAATAAATAAAGTCAAGGATGAAGCAGTTTAATTGCTAATGATCACCCTTCAATCACTGAACTCCATCCAGATGAGATGCTATTCACATGAAAACAGAAATCAGCCTCCAACGCCATTTTTAGTATGATTCTTCCAAGTTTCCTAACGGACAACATCCCAGCACAGGGTATTTCCTGCAGAAAGAGAAGGCTGTACAAAGATGCCATGTGCAGCATGTCAAGATAAATGGAATGACATGTCTGAAAAATGAAAGATGAATACTGTAACCACCAAAACTGCAGCAATCCTCTGGGAGAGTGGCAACAGAGAGGGAAAAGCAGACTGGACGGCTGAGGAGCAAAGTTTGTACATAAGAGGTGTCACCAAAGTACCCCTGATCACAATCACAACAGGATCACAAGACAATAGGATCATAAGTAACAGGACTTCAAAAAGGACGATTTGAAGCTCTGCAAATAAATAGTCAGCAAGTTTTGTTTCGGTTTTTTTTGGGTTTTTTTTTGGGTTTTTTTTTTTTTTGGATAGAAAGGGAGGGACAATATTGCCAATTTCTTCTGAAAGCAAAGTTGATTAATAAAGGTGGAAGACATTCTAGTTTCAATACAAACACTCCTTATGCTGTGAGGCTTTCTAGACAATATTCAGGTTTTATTTTTACTTGGAATGCACGTGTGTTCCCTTTTGTGAAGGAACAGTGTCATATAAATACCAGAAGTGCTTCAGGGAGCAGATAACATCACCCAGCAAGACAGTTCTTCAAAACTTAATTGGAGCCTGTTTGTTGGACTTGTACAATATTTTCCTTCCAATGCTCAGTTTGAAAATTAACAGTATATTCCATTTTTAAATAAGGTAAGATACTTAAATCTGTTGTTTTAAGAGATGAAGTATTGTAAATGTAACAAAATAATCTCTTGGAGATCATCATTAATTTAAATCCAGACCACAGCTTTAGAGCCAAGATTCTGCAAAACAATAAAAAAAAATCCTAATTATTATTCTAACATTCTGCCCTACAATAATTCTAGTATTTAATAGCAAAAATGACATTAGTTGTCAATCTCCAGACTATCTGAACAATTAAGCAAGGCAGTGAGTTACAACACCTGCATCCTTCCACCTATTTATGTTCAAAACCAGTCAGTTTTTCTATACAACAAGCAATAGGGGGAGAAAAATCCACAATACACGATTGATTCACCATTATGCTATTTATTTTCATTACATTTCATTTCTCAGCTCGTTTTTGTCTTATCTTCTTCACAGAAAACTGCAACCTGTGACTCAATTTCTACCCAAGTTTTCACAGTTAAATGGAGCACATGCCACAGCACAAAGAAGTGGGTTTCAGTCTCAGAACAGGTCTCTAATTTAGGAACAAAAACCCACTGTGCAAAATTACACATGCTGTTATGTACAACTGAAATACAGGCAGCAGCTTTGTAAGGACAACATTTTTAATCCTTTTAGGGTTGGGGAAATTGTCCATGCTGTAACTTCTGATATTGCTTTGATTAATTTTTAGAAGCTGCTATTAAAACACTCCATGAATTCTTAAGAACTAATGAGAACACCTGCCTTAAATACACCAAAAAAATCTGATAATCAGATCATTTATGAATTAACTAATCTAAGGTTTGCTATTCCTAGCAACACAGTACATCTTCACCAAATTGTACCTTTACAACCTTCTTTTGCTATCAGACTAAAGCAAATTGATTTACACAGTAGCACTACAGTGAAATGGTTCTGCTACCAAAATATCAAAGAGATAAAATGCATTCTTTGATGTCCAGAAATAAACACAATGGAGAAAGACAAACAGCACAAAATAGAAGAATGAAATGTGCACTTGTTTTCAAGCTCACACTAGAAGGCAAACCCACTTCCACCACTTCAGCAGCACAAGTATTTTCCTTCACTGAATATTTTCATGGATTTCATGAATGATTTTTGAATAATCATCCAATAAGTCATTAGAGACCCACATCAGCTATGTGGCTGAGAAGGCTTGAGAACTTGTCATTCAGACTCCCTTTTCCCAACCTCACAAAAAGGGCAATGTTGAAGGTTTCATCAAATGAAGATGAAAGAGGTGGGAGAACTTTTGAAATAAAATTATTTCAACCACTCGAACCTGGGCAAATTATTTATGTGGAGGATGGGTAACTCACAGTTTCAACCTAAAGAAGTGAGGATTTCCTGCAATACATTGGCTGGGCACTGCAAGGGGAGGGAAGCACATCACAGGAGCACCTTTCAGCACTTGGCAGCCTCTGTTAAAGCTCACTCCCTCTGACCATGATCACCAGGATAAGAATCATGGAATCAGTAAGGTTGGAAAAGACCTTCAAGACCATCGAGTCCAACCCTTGACCAAACACCCCCTTGTCAATCATGGCACTGAGTGATTTCTCGAGCCCCTCCAGGGACTGGCACTCCACACCTCCCTGGGCAGTGTGTTTCAAAGCTTAACCACTGTCTCAGGGCAACAATTCTTCCTGAATTAGACAGAAGCCTATTAATTTCGCCAGCAATTTTATACTGATACGAGTCTTTCCCCACAAGTTAAAAGCAGATGAGGATGTAACAGTAGCTGTGTAATTCTGAAGTTATTCTGCTTAAAAGAGAAGTTTAATGAAAGGCTTGGCCAGCAACACTGAAACACTGTCACCACCTGTGGTAACAAACGCACCATGAAAAGTTCAGATATGTTTGCACTGGGTGTTTGGTTTACTGTAATGACTAAAACCTACTAAGCTATCTGAGACAAAAATATAAGAAGTTGTAGTAACAACGACTTTGACTACATTCTGCTAAAATTTTACATTTTCCTGGTAGAATTGGGTGACATTAACTGTTTGTTTCAGTAACAAGAGCCAGGCTTGCCTCTATCACAAACCAATCCCATGATAAATTAAAAGCCCAAAGATGACAGGCTGGAGCTAATTTTCTCAAGTCTGTAACTATCACTGAACATACCATAGGTGCATGTCTCAGGAAACTTTTAACAAGTTAAGCCAGGATCAACAAGTCTAACAGGATCCAGTCACTGCTTTGATGTGAGATCCTTTTACATTTTATTATTCTCTTTACGGATAGTTCTACATTCCATCCCAGTAGTATTTCTGCTCATCCACTTATTATTTCACATGAGTAATTTCCATACTACAACATTCATAAGGGCCTAGTGTGACAGATTTTGCTTTGCCAACGTGCAATTAGTTTCTTCAAAATACATCCCTTGTTGCGGGTGGAGGCACATGGCAATTCCTTCCTTCAAACAGCCAGGAAGGATCAGCTACTTTGTCTTTTACAAGGGAAAGAACGGTGGCTTCCTCACGGTGCTTTTGGCGATGGCCAAACCAAAACACACACCCTGGTGTGTGTTCCTCACCAGCGCCACTGCCAGCAACACTGACTCCCTTATTTGCTCAGTTATACACCTGGCCACTAAAAATTATGTTCTAGTACAACTCCTCAGTTTAATTATTAATTCCATAAATGGTAAGCACAAATTCTTGCAGAAGAAAAACAATAAAAAGCTCTCCAAAATCATGAAATGAAGTAGACAATGTGCACGGTGTACGAATGCACTGCTTTCTGCTTCCTCCTTCCTTCAACAACTATTTGTGTGCTTTATCTCTGCTGGAAAAGCAAACTTTACAGAGGTGAAGCACAAGGTGCTAACACAACAAAAGCAGCATTTCCACTGCTTCTGATGCAGCACTGCTGTTATTACTGCCACAGCAAGGCAAACGAGTGACAAGTCCCCTTTCATGCATGAAGCAGACCACAAGCTACTGCCCAGCCAGCCAGATTGTGGAAGCTCAGCACAAATATGTACTTAGGAACGTGTCAGTACACATCAACAAAACAGTTCAGATAATAAAGATGGGTATATACGTTGCCAAAAACTCTGCTATTCAGCCAAGTGGAGATTTTGTGGTCTCCGTTTGTATGACCTGTATATTTGAAACTGTAAATTATATATTTCTCTTTGTCAAGGAAGTACATGTTTAATTCAAGGATAAAAGTGACTGTGAGATCACAAAAAAGGTTTGTCAGATGCCCCCGGGAGCAAGTGCTGAGATTGAAATTCTCGGGAAGCACTGGTTGAAGTATTTATTTTGAGGTCAGCAGTTTACTTGCAGCCAAGAACAATACACCAAGAAGCTGCAAACTTCTAGGAACTCTTTGCTAGCCTAAGCATAAAGCCTGGCAATTTCAAGTCAGGTCTTTGACGACCAGCTTTGTAAAGCCACGTGCCTGTTCAGTCAGTATGGTGCCTATAAAGCAGCTTTATCTTACATGTAGCGATTTAAGGCCAGGAAATTATCCCGTGGCTACTCTCGCTCCCATCTTTTCCCATGTAAACACACACCGAATCCAAACAGCGAGCGAACCGTCTGCTCTTGTCAGTGCTCAAAGCCTCCCCAACCCCATTCTGGAAAGCAAACCCAAGTAACGGATCGTTCCGAGGGCCTCGCTACATAATTAGCCCAAAAAGAGCTGCGGCAAGGCGGCATTTCTAAAGGAGGCTAAACGAGGCGAGTGGGCGAGCAGCCCTCTCTGCGAGCGCCAGGGGCTGGCCGGAGGTCACCGCCGGCCCGGGGTGGCCACTCGCAAGCCCTGGGACCTGCAGCCAGCCCGTCGCTCCCGTCCCTGGCCGTGTCCGCCGCCCCGAGCGCTCCCTCCTGTGCCCATGTATGTCAAACCCAGCGCGCCCGGGCCGGCTCCCGCCGCGCTGCGCTGCGCACGGGCCCGGCTCCGCCGCCGCCGACAAACACGCGCTTTTCGTTCCTAAAAAAAAAAACCCAACAAAAAAAAAAAACCCCAAAAAACAAAAAACAAAACCCCAAACCAAAACCAAAACCATCCCGATGCCATCGAGGCACCGCGCACACGCTCCCGGCCCCGCACCTGGTTCCTGCGGTCCGAGCCGCCCGTCCGGCCCCGCGGGCGGGGAAGGGCTGTCCCGCCGGGCTCTGCGCCGCGTCCGCGCGTTCTCCTTGGGCGCCGGGGCTTCCCTGCTCCGGCCGCCCTCCTCCGCCACCTCCTCCCCGCGGGGAGAGCCGGGCTCGGGCTGCCGGGGCTCCTGGGCCGCCCCCCAGC
>VZRF01009233.1:95011-140688 GCA_013396875.1 Vireo altiloquus | reverse complement strand
TGCGGAGGGGACGGGCGGCGCTCCGGGCGCGCTGCCTCGGCCGGCCCGGCCCCGCCCGCGCGGGGGAGGGACCCGGGGCTCTCCCGTGCGCCGTGACCTCACGCGGCCGGGAGGCTTTCCAGCGCCTTTCGGACATTTCGGCTCTGCAGGCCTCGCCCGCACCTGCATGGCGCGGTGAGGGTCTCGATATGGTGAGCGGGAGGGTGAGCGCCCTTCGTTGGTGCGGAGGGGACTTTCCCGGGGCACAGCCTCGAGAACGCGTTCAACAGGCGCGTGAGAACATACTTGCGGTCTCAGCTGCGAGGGAATCCCGTATCATTTAAGCATTCCAATAGACAGGTACCTCTGCCATCGCACCATCTCTCCTCTGCCTTTCTACGTTCTGCCAAAAATCCCGCAGAAAATCGTCTCACAGTGGCACGTGCACTCATACCACGTTCACTGGGTATACCCGCACTTCTGCCACTGCATTATCCCACAAGCAGTACGGTCACAGGATGAGGAAAGTCACCACTGCGTGACATTCATCACCCCTTTCCCTCTTTGCCAGCTCCCAGTGCTCCCACAATTCTCCTTGGTTACAAATCTCCTTGATTTAGACACCTGCTCCTCTCCCACTTCTTTCATTCATCTCTCAGCCATGCTTTACTCCCTTTCTTACAAAAGGTCTTCCAAGAAATAATGCCAACACTTCTTTAATGAACTAAGCAAATTCCCAAATAGGCTTCCATAAAGCTAGTCAAATATTTTTGAAGCAGTGTCACAAGTAAACAAATTTCCTGGGTTTTGCAGCAGTAAAATATGTTCTGTTTGGGGTAATCTCTGCTCTAATGAGATTGTGGGGAGTTTTACCCCTTCATCAGAAAAAAAAGATCGACCAAACCAAGAACTCAACAAATTCCCACCACAGCTGACACTTGAGGCACTGAAACACCTTGAGGATTATTCTGGAACTGTGTGTCCAGTAGCAGATCAGATCACTCAGTGTAAGTCCGGGCCTACCTCAAAGCAAACCCCACGTGCCTACTGCTTTGTTCAAGGTATTTGGAAATTAATGACTTGTTGCAGTAAAGGCTTGATATTAAAACATCTATGGCAATTGTTATGTGACAAGGAGCAAACCACATAGATACGTTAATGCACATTCCTGTAACTGCAGATTTCAGCTCCAAACATTAGAGGAATTTTCATAAATAGAGAAAAAACATCACTACTGCTTCTAAGCACTTTTTGTACAGAAAGTGACACATTTTCTTTCTTTTAAAATTTATATCAAGAGTAAGAAAGGTAGAATGATTAAAATTACAGCAAATCTTCAAACACTTAGAGGCATTTTTCTTTGGTACCAACAACTCGACTTTTTTGGATTCCATAAGTTTACTAATCAAGGAGGTGCTGATTGCTTACATTCCTGAAAACAGGACCAAGTCACACTGTTTAAAATTATTTCCATGTCTTTTATTAGGTTTCCCAAACTCAGAAGTTAAGCAGAGGTTAGAGTGATATGAAAGTAAAACAGCCCTACCTAAGTCACAGGTGAAAAGGGGATTAGCCTCTTGTTTCCTCTTTTTCCCATACAAATGTTAGAAGAGAAGGAAGCAGAGGAGTAGGCCAGCTGGGACTTCAGGAACACTACAGCTCAGGAACCTAAACAGAGCAGGAAAAAAGGTAACTAATTAAGGGCTAATTACATGGGGGTCAAAAAAGCACTGAAGTTGATCAGTTACGTGGCACCTTGAGAAGTTTTTGTCCATACTTGTTTTGCTCTGTAGGATGGAGCTTCTGGGAGACTTTATTGGATGGACTGGGACTGAAGAGGATATAAAAAGCTTTTACAGTTGGTAAGACTCATCTGTCACATTTTGTCCACTCGTATCCTCCTCCTTGTTACTTTCTATGAGTTACTTTCTGACAGTATGAGTCAGACTACTTTGGCAAAACTCTCCTTGGGAACACAGTACTTAAAATGCTCATGTTTGGAAAAGGGGCTCCTTTACACCAAATGAAACCAAGAGAATAACAATTCTTATTTATGTTTTAATGCTTGTCTTTTATCTTGTGTGGAAGCATCCAAGTAAGTATACCAGGTAACACTGCAAATTCCAGGATTGCATGGAATAGCAGCATTTTACTCATATAGGGTAAAAATTCAGGAAGAATTACATAGCTACAGACCACCCAAAGCTCCTTTCCATACTGTGTAACTTATCATTACAGCCAAGCTGGCAGAGAACCTGTCAGTCTGAGATAAAGAAAGTTCCCTGCCCCACCAACAGCAATTCAGATCAACATTTAAAAGAAAACCAACACAAGACAGAAACAATTAAGATAAATTAAAAAAATACCTGTCTCAAAGTGTTAGCAGCTATCAAGCAAAAATAGTACTCCCAGGATCCAAGGATTTTCACTTTTCCACTGTTTAGAAAGTATCTCCATTACAGGCATTTGACATTCCAGTAAGAATTAAGAAAAAGCAGCAAGACTCCATTCCTTCACAGATTGCCTTTCTGCAGACTTTCTGGAGTAATAGAACACAAGTGATCTATCCTTCCTAAAAAAAAATTCCTGCGTGGTTCCTTTTGAGTTGTTTGGTTGTTTTTTTGGCCTTGGGGAAAAAATTACAAAAGGCTCCATCTGGCAATTATTAGATGTGTCCTGCACTGGCAAGTGTAAAATTGGAATCACAATGGTATCTTAATTAGCTGATACAAGCTTATTTTCTTGACTGGCTACTGCATGTAGGAAAACATCAAAGCAGCACCAGTGTTTGTTGTGTGAAGCTTTTATCATGTCCTGCAGATTACCTCCTCTCTTCGCAGTGCAGCACTAGTAGGAACAGAAAGGATGACAGTGGGATGCATTTTAAGCTCCTGTTAACAACAGAGAAAAAACCCCTCACACCTAAATGTTTTTAAGACTTTTATTGAAAAAAAATAAAACCAAAAAATTACCAAGGCCAGTTTTACAATAAATTTAAGACACACAGAATGGCTTACCTGCTACATGGAAGAAACCTTATTACAATATTTCTCTCATGCAACTCCTGGATTAAAACCACATTCTCATTTAACATCAAAATGGATTATTTATACTTTCTTAGGATTTAACCTTAAAATATGATTTTAAAAGTCGATTTTACAAGGGTTAAAAACACGTACACAGCAAGATTCCCCCTTCACAGACCAGCTCCCTGTGTCTGATAATTGGCAGAAATAGACCACTGAGCATATATTTCCTTTTTTTGTTATTCTAACCTGAGAAATTTCTTAAATAATGCTTACTGGGCTTTCATATTTGGCAACATGACTTTAGTAACAGAGCAAAGTGTGATTCCTTCTTCCTGTCAGAAACCAGTCTTTCACTGCTTGTCCCAAAAGACACTCTCACAACCAGGAGTAGCATTTGTCCCAAAAGACACTCTCACAAGCAGGATTGGCATTAGCCAAAGCCTCCTTCTGTGCCCTTTTGGTAAGTTAAACCTTGTTAGTAATGCCATCGGGACACTAACCTCAGGATGCAGAGTTCCCATCAGTTGTGTAATTCCCAGTATTGTGCGCTTTGAAAATATTTACTTTGGCATGTTATACTTTGTAGCATAGTTGATTTTTTTTTGTGCTTACTCCTGGCCTTTACAAAATCTGTCTTTTCTCTCTTGCATTTATTCAAGCCCTTCCCCTTGCCACCAGTTATCTCCCTTTCTCATAGCTGCAACAGAAACAGGACAGAAAGCACACAATTACACTTAAAATGTGAGAGCTACAAAAGCTGCTGAACAGCAGACAGTGCTCTTGTAAAGCACTCTTAGTTGATGAATATGCATGTAAACCCTGTGAATCTTTCAGTACACTATTCAAGACTTCAGTTTGTAAACTTACTAGTATTTGATTTCAACCTCCCCAAATATTTGGTGTTTTACTCTATTTAAATGTGCTAATCACTTCACACTTGCTCCCCATATATAAAACCAACACTGTCCAAAGAAATGATGAAAAACCACTTGAAAGAAGCAATTTAATTTCCGACAGATCAGAACTTCTTCTGCATTTTCAGTACATTTTTATGTTACATAATTGGGGTTATTCAAAGTTGTTGCTCTTCAGTTTTATCTGAACACAGCTGATTTTCATATGAACCAAGATTTCTTCACAGTTACTAGTCCTATCTACCTGACTAAAATTCAAGAGAATATATAAACTGAGCTTTGTCTGCTCCATACTCTGCCTACTAAAAACCTTTACAGTAACCATGGAGATCCAAAGTGCTTGATTGAAAGGTGCAGAAGTCACACATCCTGAGAAATGGCTGGAATTTTCTGTTTGTTTCAGGGTAATCCTGGTCATGACTGTACTAGATATTGAAGTGTTTCAGTTTTCAACTTCTCTGCAAACTGGCTCTAAAAGAATGTTATAGGAGATTACCACAAAAAAAAAGGATGTGGAGAGATACCCACACAGTTGGTACATGACAACCTTTTATTCTACTGCAATTTGTTGGCATTTTTGATCCCAAAAGAGGAAACAACAGACTTTGGATTTCCTTAAATGTGCTCAAAATCCAAATTTTTTTTTATTTTCCATCCAAGTAAAAAAGAGAAGTGTTGAAAAATAAGGAGCAAACCTAACTGTTTCAGTAACCTTTAGTCTCACGTATCTTTTAAATTATACAGTGCAAGTGTATTTTGCATATCAGCTCTGAGTGCACTTTAGAAAGGACATCTGTTGAAGTATTTCCAACAGGTCATTATAGCACCATATAATCTGCTGTCAATTTAACTGCTTAGAATCAGGCAGTGCTTAGAAAGTAAAACAATGACATTTCTATTTCATCTATCATTCCAAAAAAGAAAAGAAATCTGAAAGCTTATGTTATCCAACTGAATTAGGTAAACAATTAATTACCAGACACTTGATTTTCAATTATTCCAGTTTTGTGAACCTGGTTGATGAATTGCTACATGATCCTTCTGTAATGGCACGGTTCAGTTCAGTGGCAGGAAAACTTCACAGATGTATTGAGTGAAAATGTCTATCTCTCACTTTTCCTTGAATTGTCAAAGTCTCTTTTTGCAAGATTTGGTGCTGAGCCTTCTGCTAAGGCTCATTTTCAATTCATAATTGAAGAGAAAAGCAGTAACAAACACAACAGGCTGGGTGTTGGCAAAGCCACAGTACAACACAATAGGAACAGCAAGGCCATGAGGAAGCAAGAGGTAACCAAGGCATCTGGAACAAGTCAAAACTACACTAAACACAAGAGAGCACCTTAGCCCCACAGCACATTTTACATTCTTTCAATACTTGATTGGGCTGTATTCTACTGATGCACAATTCAGAATTTATTCAGAATTGAAGGAATACACAATCTGATTAGACATGAAGTACATGAACCATTCATGCACTGGCAAATGCTGCTGCTGTTTTTTTCACAGGTTGAAGCAGCTGTGTCAGAATGGCACTGGGATGAAATGAAAGCAAGGCTGGTACTTTACCACTTCTGGTAATTGTTACCTACAACAGTCAGTGGCCATCTGCTCAACACTACGAGAGGCTTGTTTTCCAAACATGAGTTCCAGTAAGCTGAATTACAAATGAGATCAGTCTAAATGCATTAGAAAGATCACATGGTGTATTTCTGGAGAAAGCGGTCAAACGCATCGTAAATCGCTTGTCTGAAACAAGAGAAGAGAATTTGTATAATTTGGGAAAGGGCAGATATAAGTGGCATCTTTCCATATATTTACAAATATATTTACAAAGCTAATATCACAATTTCAAAACAGTGTTCAATAAAAATGTTGTATCAGGTGGTATTTTCTCCTTCATTTATTTCTGGGGTCTCTCACTACGAACCAGTAATATATTTATGTTCCAGGAATGAGTGGGACTGTTTTCCAACTTTAATGCAAGTGCAAATGTAGATGGATTAGGAGTTTTCTACACAAACACATCAGAAACATGCATAATTTAAATTTTTTGAGCAACTATCATAAAAATAAGGCTGAAGTTCTAAATAGCAATAAGCTAGTGATTAGCATACATTGACCCAATATAGTGCTATTCTTTTATGTTGTTGCACAGACTTCCTAAATGGTGTGTACAGTCTTCTTAATTCCTTCTATTTTAAAATTAGGCATTTAAACAAGCATTTAAAACTTTTTGAAAACTACAGAACTGCACTCATATAACTAATTTACAAAACTGTCTTTAGAAAATCAACACCTAATATTACCAAGGCGTGAATTCGTGCAAGTACTACTTATTTACAGTCAAGCTTTCATTTTAATGAAACCTAAAATTTCATTTTAAACTTTTCTGTTCACCTTACCTAAAGAGTCCTTGTTTGAAGAGGTAGGCACTGACATGACCTCCATCCAGATACCTGATTTCACACCCCGGCCAGATCTCTTGGAGGCTGCGCACCCCAGTTCGAGGAATGTATGCATCCTCCTTAGCTTGCACAACTATGATTAAACTTGGGTCAACTGGAACTAGAGGAAAACAAAGCAAAACTGAATTCATCTCTGGTAAGAAACAGAAACAGCTGAAGTTTCTCTTGTAAAAATGCTATTTTCACAAAAAATTAAATTATTCTAAGCTTTATTAAAATAACATGCTCTAAAATCTCCAGCAGAATTTATCTGGTTTTTGATGTTACAGTTGTGAGGCCATCAGTGGAAAAACAAACTAACCCTTGCCCTTCCCACCCCTAAAGCAGAAATTCCTCAAAGGCTTGTGAAGTTGACAGGAGAACTGTCTTTCCTCTTATCAACAAAACTCTACAGCATTCATGTCAGTTCTTTGAGATCCCTTTTCATCTGCAAAAAGAACTATGAAATTCAACAGAGTAGAGGTTTCATAATTTTTTTATCTCTCAAGGAGGAGAAAAGACAACTTTTCATACAAGAGGTCAGAAAGTACAGCCTACATTCACTTTCTTTTCTGTTTCCTACATGGTTTACTTGCAACATAGAAATCCCAACATATGGTTATACATATTTATTACTCACAACCAGAATTACACCAATCAGATTACTAACAGGAATAACACCAATATGATGTTGAGCAAAATAACACCAAAATTATGTTGAACACAGAACATTTCTCTCTCCAAAAAGAAAATTTGTGATATGTTAAAGAGTGACCAGCCAAGATGTTTGGTAGTGGGGTGTCACAAATAATTTAAACCCTCCTTTCTTCCATACTAAATCACGTACAGAGAATATGCAATGCAAAGATAAATTCTAGTCTTCCATTCAATTTTCCATGAAATCTGAGTATTAGGGAGATTTTCTGAAGCTCATCTCTGGCCACACTCCAAGGACACTCTGGCAGGGAATGCAAAGTCTCCCAGGGAATGACAAGACCTGGAAGACTATTGACACAATGAAATTCATCACTTTGACAAGTGCATCAGGATCACAGATCCTTTTAAGTTCCAGGAAAGGTCAGTGCTTAACTAAGTGATACCTGGATAAATAGATAAACAAGAATGTCTGTACTTAGAATAAAACTTACAGGGCTTTTTCTGTCCACTGAAATAACTTGGAAAGCTTTAAGAAAAGCACTTCACTGCTATTTGTCACAGAACACCTTTAGCTAGCAGTGAAGGAATCTACACTAGTGTAGATTCCTTTTACTGTCGTGTTTCCTTTTATTTAACTTTTATTTAAATTTAAACATTTGTACCAATGGAGTACTGAATGCTAGAATTAACAAACAAAGTGGCATGGGGGCTCAGCATCAGGAAAGTTTTGACATCAAAAGACAACTCTGTCTGAAGTCAAAGAACATTGCAGGAGATGCCTTTAGCAGGTACATGCACAGACCATGGACTGCCACAAGAGGAATTCCAAGCCCCCACTCCAGCAGAACCTTTTAAGGCAGCTCTAGCAAACAATCACTTGTTTGCATTCCTGGAAAGGATTTGTCCTGAATGCCAAGGAACGCTGGTCTACAGCTCCCCCTATATGCTATGCCTGTCCTGGGAAACTCTATTGAACAGCTTGCACCAGCCCAGAAGGACCCCCAAAATGTTTTAACTGGCACTATCATCTAAGCTTGGTGCTTGGCTATGCAGGCTACTTTCTACCTGAAGTCAATATGAGATTTCTGCTTGAAAAACCTTATTAGCAGATTAATTAAGATTAATTAGACCTAGGTATTACTCACATCACACAGGTGTTTTCTTCCTTTAGTGAATAGAAACTTGCACTAACTCATATCTGAATAGAGCCACAGCAAGGCAGAGGAGAAAAATGAGCAAAGATACTGAGAGGCAAGTTTTTAATTCACTTTGTCATTAGTTGGCCATCAAGAAGGAACAGAAAAAAAATTAGGAAATGGAGTAGTAAATAGGCGCTACAGAATAATGCTCACAATATTTCCATATTTCAGCAAAGGTGCTGGCAGGTTTACACTTGGAGAGTCAAGAAAATACCTTTGCTGTATTTTATTCAGCTTTCCAAAGTGCACATTGAAACAAAGAGATACATACCTGGGAAGTTAGCTACATGGGTACATTCATCCATTACTCCCTTCATGAACATTAAAGATTCTCTCTGTAAAGTGTCACTCCTTCTCCTTGTATTTATCCTGTGTCCTTGTGGGCTGGTTAAGTTTTTATTGCTACTGCTACTGGTTGAAAAGGTTTGATTTATGCACTGCATTTTAGGAGCATCTTGTATTAAGAGTCTTTCCGAAGAGGCACTTAGAGCACTTCTATTTGTGGTAAAGCTGTGAACAGCTTCCTTAGATACTGTGTCATTCAAGGACTCAAAGCCGAATATTCTGGAAGTCACGTCCATATCTGCCAGACTGTCCACACTGTCAGGGAAGTTCTTCACAAATTCTTGTCCCATCTTGAAAGAATCCGTCTAAACAAAGACAACAGGACATTTATTAAGGGTTTCTCCCTTAAACCAGTTGGTTCATCCTATTTTGAAGATGAAGTCATTATTTAAAAAAAAAAAAAAAAATTCAAAAAAAGCACAAACAGCACTGCTCACTTCTATTTTCAGCTTGCAGGTCACTCAATTAAATCCTGATCATCATAACCTCTTGATAATTTCATTCTACTTTTCTGTCAGCTAAAAAAATGCAGGAAGTACTTATATGTACAGTAGCTTGTGATATAAACAATTGTTTTTCTTTCTATATTAAACTGTGAATTTATAAATACAGTCATTTAATCTTAAATTACCTAATTAGAATAATAATAATAGAAAAATAACACATCTGACCAGTCTAATGCTAGGTTTAGAAAAATCAACTGTCTCTAAATATTAGGGAGACACAAGCTGAACATCCTGAAATATTTCTTCTTTTCATTTTGCCTTCTCAATCAGTGTTGCTGGAGTGTATTTAACTTAAAAATGGCAAATACTTAGGTAACAACTATCTGCAGCCCAGCTCCTCTTCTCCTGCTGTAAGGTATTAGAAAAAGAACTATCACAAAGCAAAGAATCTTAGGAGGGAAAAAAAAGGCATTTATCAGAATTTTGATTGAATACATTTTATGTTGCAGATTATACTAAGTGTGATCAAAGGAAAAACTTGTAGCAAGGGCTACACTTAACACTCAATATACAACCAAAATATTAGTTTTGTTTCTCAGGTTTTTCCTTCATAGGCTAAATTTATCAAAAACACAAGGAAAAAACATGCAAGTATGTTCTAGCTAACAATTGTCTATTTGAGTGGAAGTAAAAAGAAGTTACATTATTTGCTAGATTTTCACATGTAAATATTAGCAGATAGGGAAAATAAACTGTACTTACTCCACAATATTCAAGCATTTGAATGATTTCTTCTTCATACACAGCTTGTGTAAAATACTGTTTCTCCAGCTCTCTCCAGTTCACTGCCTTGCTCAGCACACCCTGAGATGATAAATAAAAGCATTCAGTAACAGGTAAAGCCCAGAGGTCATTCTGAAATAATGACAGAGGCCAGAAATTGGCCTGTTCCTCTCCTGATTTTTCCAGTGGAATTCTGTCACCAGACAGCCCTCAGAATTATTGCCATCAAATCCTAAGCACATATTATAACACAGGACATGGAATCCCACCTCCCTTGTAACCAGCTCAAATCTTTTCACTTAAATTTCTGATTACAGTCTAATATATTAATGAAAAATGCATTTTGTAGTTTGTTAATTACCGTAGTGAAGACTGCAGAGGCTGTTGACCAGGAAAGACATGGAATCAATGGCAATGGTTTAGGCCAGTTTGTCACTGCCAGTGAAGCCATCTAGAATCAAAGGCACTTATTACACATTTTAATACTGAATTCACACTATGGTAAAAAGAATTCTCTCATCTTCAGGGGTTTTTTTATATGGTATTTATGAAACATGTGGTGCCAAAGAGCTAAGGACTGTGGCAGCTGGATATACTTTTCACCTATTTAGAAGTTACTATCTGCTCTCCAGTGATTTTTTAAAATTAAACATTGCTCTGGAAAGGACTCATTTCAAGGATGACTAGGATTTGGTTATAAGAGTTCCCAATGGAATATTTACTAAATATTCCATTAATTATAATTCAATTAATTATAATTATATTTGTAATTACATTAATTATCATTATAATTATAAAAACAAATACAAGCTATTAGTTGTTTAAAACCATTAAAAACTTCTATAAAACTTTTCATCAAGCTCTTGCAAGTTTATTTCAAGGCAAAACAAAGACAATCTAAGAGAAGGACTATTTAAAATTCTATACTTCTAAAATTTGTACACTGGAAACAAAATTTGAAGGAACAGTAATTGAACATGTTAAGTGCACTCTTTTTCTGTTTTTTAAGTTTGAATTACTACTTTTGCATCAGTTCTCAGAACATATTTTTGTGACTGTTTTGTTTATCCCAGAAAAGCCACAGCAAGTAAATTCAATGTGCAGAAGTTCCCTATAAGGTATGTTCTTTACAATGTTCTTATTTTATTAATAGAAAACATCTACATCTGTTCTAGATGTTCTAATGAGTGGATTTATGCAACTCAACTCTAATTCTATTCTAATGATTTTTTATTAATAAAAAGTTATAAGAACACAACACATCTGTGTTCTGATTCTCTCCAGTAGTAGAACTCTCCCCTTTAGTAGAACTGAATCAATGCTTACAACTTTCCATGGTAAAACACAGAGAGGATCAACATCAAATATTAGTTATTTCACACCCTGACTCAGCAGGGTGATGTTGATGTAAATCAAAGTTGCTTTGTACATTTATGACATTGAGAGTTACAAAACTGTGCTTTAGGGGAATATTTTCCTTTCAGTAAACACTACCATTGCCAACATTATTTACTGAGCTCCTAACAACAATCAAAGAAAGGTATGCTGTTTAATAGGCTTTGCACCTGTGTCTCACAGACCCGTGATAATCTGCAGAGACACAAGCAGTAACATTTTAACTGTGTATTAGTCTTTCAAGCACCTAAGTGATACACTGCTGGTTTAGTTTGAATATGCAGTCTCACACAGAAAATGTTATCCACCTCACCACAGAAATCTCTGACCAGTACCAGTGATCAGGGAAAAAAAGAGATGAGTTGAGAACATAACTGACACCAAAAGTCCCCTCAATTACAACATGCCTACAAAGAGGGGGTATTTCACACAATGCATTAAAACACAAAGGTTTAAGCAAGGAGAACAGAGGAAAAGAGGGAGAATTAGCAATCGATCAGTGCAGACTTTCTTTCAGCAAACATTTCTGCCAACCCTCCTTGTGGGAAAAAAAACAATTATGTGAGAAGTTTATATTCTTATTAAGCCTGCTGGGAGATGGCTGACAAAGCGCTCTATGGTTTGTCAGTACATATTAAGGATTATACTAATTCAGCACCACAGAACATGAGAATTGCCAACAATTTGTTTCTCATGACTCTAAGTGTTTATTTTGAAGTACTTCTGAGATCAACACTGCAAAACAAATTATTTCCGTATGCTACATGATCAAATGAGAAGTTAAAACAAAAATTACTGAACAGGAGATATAAAAGCTTACATGTCCTCCCATGGATATTCCAGTCATCCCTAGTGGTCCATAGCCTTCTCTCTCTAGCCAGTGCAAAAGAGCTGCCGATTCTAGAATTAGAGCTCCTCCCATCACAAACAGGTCCGAGACATTTTTTAAACATGACCGTCTTTTCTCCCCAGAAAAGGAAAAGAGAGGGTTTATTTTCTAAGATTAGACTCTGACAGTTCTTATCATTCTGTACATACTTTTATACACATCTTAATCACAATCCCAGAGAATTTTGGAGCTGAACCCCTGTTGATTCAACAGGAGGAAAAAGCAAGCCCGAATTTTCTGGCACTTGTAATTTTTCACCCAAATGAGGACTAGAAATAGACACCCACCTATGCTTTTAATGTAATATCACTGACAACTTGGTCTTTTGGAGACCGTTATTACCAACATTAGCATCTCATTAGTAGTAATATTCTGTCCTATGAAGTTATAACAGATATTTTAGAAATAGAATCGAAGTGCTAGAGTCCTTGGGATACGCTATCTTGTTTGCAGAAACAAATATTTTTCTTCTTCTTATTTACCTGTTTTACATCATTGAAAAATTGCACACAATATTTGAAGAGCAATCAGTATGTCAGCTTTGGAAGCACTCATCAGTGTCACTGTAAGACTGAAACTGTAAAGTGGGAAGTTTGTCACAGTACTGAAAAATTCAGGCAGTGTACTGGAAAGCATTAAAACACAGAAGACACACAAAAAAGTAGAAATCTATCTGGCTGAGCCATCAGAGGGACTCTAAAAATAATAGACCTCTAACCTGGGGAGGGGCACTGAGTATTTTCAGTACCACAGCCAGGTTACAAAGGGCTCTTGGCCTCTCCTGCCAGCATGCCACCATCACATTTGCGACACTCTGAAGCACAAGGACAAAGCTCACTGTCAAGTCACACAGAAATGAACATAGCTGCTGCAGAGCAGCATTTACAGCCTAATGCAATTCTTTCCTACAGCTTTATGAGATTGGTCTGCAGCTGCTGTATTTTTTGAACCCTGTCACCAGCATATTAACTACAACCACTGGTGCAGTGTAACCCTGTGTTGGAGAGTGACAATTACCTGTGGGGGTATTAGACTGAGCACCCCCCCTTGAAACAATCCTCTACATGAACGTGATCTACTAAAGCTGACACACTGGACTACTGAGAACGGAGTTATTTAATCTATTCTTCTGCATCAGATCACCCATAACTGGAAATAAACCTACCAATGGATGTATTCCAGCACACGCTTTCTGCTGTCACTTTCCTATAATCTTACACAAATCACCTTCCCTGTGTCTTCCAGTCATGTTAAATGTCCAAGTTAGGATTAAGAAGCATTAAAACATCAACTCATGTTTGGACTTTCAGAAATACTGAGAGACTAAAAACACAGCTTTGCCTCAGATACATATCCTGCTGAATTCTGATAATACTTCTGTGGTGTGGAAAATGCAAAAAGTAAAAAAAACCAAGACTTTCTCATTAGGCTTCCAAATCCACATTTAAGAAACTGATTGAAGGAATAAATCCTGTAAAATACTGAATATTGCATAGCCTCCACTGACTAACCAGCAACCAACGCTAGATTTATTCATGTCTTTAAATCCTTAAAAGGTCTTCAAAAAGCAATTATAATGGAAATACACTATCTGAGCAAAGATTATTCGCAGCTGACTGAAATACAACAGCAGCACTTGTACATGTGTAGTTGTGACTCAGGAAAATAAAATGGCCCTGGTTTGTATGCACATAAGATGTTTGCATCTCACTTCACACTGCAAGTTCATCTTGTGCAAACTTTCCTGATCCCTGAGATGTCCTAAAACAACACCCAAAGCAGTTTAGCAAAGAGCAGAGAATTTCACATTAGCAGGTTACAAGTGGTTTTTTAAGTCATTTTTTTCTTAATAAGCTGTCAAAGTTTAGACAACTTTTAGCTCAAAAGAGAGAAAAAAAGAAAAGCAGTATTTTAAAAAGACAGTATCCATAAATGCAACAGGAATACTTACAATTGATCCTTAGGTTTTCTACAGCCATGTAAAAGACTCCAGTTAAAGAAAGTAAAAAAGGCTTTATCAAAACTGGTCATTAAAACAAACAAAAAAAAAAGATAAAATAAATAATATACATAAATAGCATGAGTTAATTGAAATTTGGAATTTAAATTCCCGATGTCTTATTGTCACTAAATCAAATCCAGTCTACTTTGATGACACAGTTTGCAACATCTTACTGTTGTCAGATATATGGGTAGGAAAAAAGTGTAACCCAAGATCTTATTTAATGAAACAGAATAATAGTGTTATACAAGATGACAGAACAGAAAAAAAAACCAAAAAAACAACCAAATCTTAAGTGGTGATAGTAAGTTTCCCAAAATTTACCTGAGTTATCACAGAACTGTGTTTCATGTAATGGTCACACTTTCTTTGCTTCTACCCCCTGGGAATGGATCCAAAAAGTCAGTCTTTTATGAGTGTGGTAAAATACTCTTCTACCTTCCAGAGAGGACATTAGGAATAACTGTTGTGTTTTCCACAAAAGGATATAGTAAGGATTTTCTAGCAACAGGGAAGCCATACAGGCTTCTTTAATCATTGGCCGTGCCATCAAGGTGCGTCTCCTCCAGAAGTGCTAAAGACAAGATTTACAAACAATATAGGTAAGACAAAATTTGATGATTTCTCAATAACAATCAAGTTTACATTTTACACACTCACATGGTCTCCAGTGCCTGCTAAATGAATGCACACAGGTCTGTGCTTGCTATTCCATCTTCTGGGTATGATGAACTGAAATCTGTGAGAAATGAACACCTATTTTAGCAGAGTAAGTATTTATATTTACAGGCTGCATGAAGAGAAATTAATAAAAAAAACTAAAACCAAACCAACATAATAAAGTATTTGTAACCCAAGCAGGCAAACTGCCAGCAATTCAGCAACATCATTTTTCATGAACACATTCAGCAAACAAAGGAATCTGAAAGTAGGACAGAAGAAAGACCAAACAAGTAAAGGAGCCAAGATGAAAGATCATGTTCCTAAAAAAGACTACTACCTCATCATCACAATTTAAACTTTGCAGAGTGGAGAAATGCAACTTCAGATAAAGAGCAGCCTAAACAAGCATGTCCAGCTCTCCTAGGCATCATTGCTATTTTTCTCCTGAAGGCACAACAGCTGAAATTGAAGATTAAGATGAGCAATAAATTAAAAAAAAAAATCAAAACCCCAACATTCAAACCATGAAATTATTCTATATACCCAATATCAATCAATTAATGTATTCTGCTGCTATTTATTTACAGCCTGAACTACTGAAAAAAAATCCCTTCAGAGCCACCACTATTCCCCACAAGATGGAGCACTGCTACCTACAACAGTGTTACACTTCAGGAAATACATTCATACCGTCTTACAGGAAATTTGTACAGCTTTTCAAAACTGTCACAATACAGGCCAAAGTAACAATATTATATCTTCGCTACAAAGCACAATAGAACATAGATAAGGAAACAACTAGCACATTGTATTTTCCAATATGGTATTAATTTGTTTGATAGTGTTAAGTTTCTTTCTCTAACCAGTGAAGAGGTGGAAGAGAACTGATTTCTTGACTATCAACCTTTTTCTCACATTTCTTAATGTTACATGCTTAAGCACACATAGAAAAACATCAGCCAGTATTACTGACAAAATTTACAATCTTAGTATCAACTCGAGCTGACAAACTTTTATGTTTATGTTATTAAACATTAAACACAGTCTGGGAAGATAAAGTTATAGTGACAGTTCAGCTCAAAACTAAAAGCAAACAGAAATTATGCTCCCTTTGCAAGCCCACTCCTCATCTGCAGAGCAGTCTTAGTGTGAAACCAGCACTGCTAGGGAGCCTCTAGCTTTCTGTGAGAATGGGCTTTTTTTATTTGTTTGCCAAGTAAGAAAGACACCAGATTCTCTTGCTACAATTAAATAAGCTTGCTACTTCATCACACATATAACATTTTTGTATTCAATGTAAATGGAAAGCTGGAATGGCTCCTACAAATACAATATAATATGCTTTGATATAAACAGCTTCTCCTGCTACATATAAAACAAAAACTACTGTTCTTTTCCAGTATCCCCCTCATTTGGAAAAAAACAAACTGATAATTCAAAAAAACCCAGGGTATTCCACAGCTTTGCACAATATGATTTCTACACAAAAAAAAAGAGTAATACTTTGCTAGTGGAACTTTTTAAAAATACATAGATTGAACTATCAAATGAATAAATTTATTTTCACTTTTGAAAACAAATCTATTTTAACACATTAGTACAAAATGCCCCCAGTTTGAAACATTTTACAGATAGTTTGCTTTACAATCAATTAGTTGCACAATAATATTACTTATAGACCGTTATTTCTCTGCAGCATTAACTCCAGAAAGAAATACCTCTTGGTTTCTCTTACCTTGCTACAAGAGATTCAACTGGCAGGATACCTGGGACACAATGAGCCAAGGGGGAAATGAAGTGCCCTTCAAGGATTTTACAGTCAGATTGCCCCTCAACCTGCAGACAGAACAGGACAATAGCAATAAATATTATGTCAGTCTTTAACTTGTTCTGAAAGCAAATCTCTTAAAGTAGAATTTGTTATAGGAAAAAACTTCTTTAAAAAAACCCCAAGCTGAGGCCTACTCCTCAAATATAGGAATACACTTTACAGGGTCAAAACACTTGTTTTCAACTTTGCTCTTATTAAATAAACTTGTATGGGAATCAAAAAAGGTGTAATGCTGTTCCATTTTAAATACATTCAATAACACATAATAAGTTTTGAACACTTCTTGAGTTTTAATATTTGACATCTCACTCCCCAGCTATTGTACAACTGGGGAAAAAAGAAAAAAAACCAGTATCTGTACAGCCACTGCTTTTGTCTCTGTTTCCTTCAATTTTCTGCTAGTAGCTATAAAAGTAGCCTAGTGTTAAGTACCAAGTTATTTCAACTTTATATACCATTAAGAAAATAGATGTAGTTAAATCACATCATCTCTTGCTTTTAAGTACCTTGTCAATGAACACTGGGTAATCTTTTGAAACCAGCGTCTGGCATTTTTCCCTGTTTCCAATAATCTTTCTGAATTCAAATATTCTGTTGAAAGGAAACAAGTAGAGAAGATTCAACTTTTAATCTAAAAAAAAAGAAGAGACATATTTATATAACATTTCAGGAGCTAAAGTAAGCCACAAACAAATAAAAGTTATGAAGGCAGCTTTCCATTTACAGATTAATCAGGCCAGCATAGGGTAGGTAGCTACCATAAAATGGGCTTAGGTACCTTGCTGGGAACAGAAGGCTAAGGGGCAAATCTGGTTGCTTTCTTCTGCTACTTAAATGGGCTGCAGAGCCACACAGAGAAAATGAAACAAAACTCAGAGGTGTACAGTGAGAGGACAAGATTACTGAAGGATATGAATACTGAAGAGGCAATGGTCATGTGTTGCAGTGTAAGAAATCCCTACTGGAGTGAAGTAAAAGATTGCTTTCACAGTTAAGCACATGGAAAAATAGCCCAGGGAAATAATAAATGATCTTCATCCTCAAGGGACTTTCAAATGAATGAAGTGCCAAGAGACTTGAAGAAACAAAGAAGTCAGCTTTGTTTTGAGCAGGGATTTTGACTTGATGCTCTCAAACTTGCCCTCTCAACCTGAAATACTCCATGCTAAGAATAACCTGCTCATTCTTATGGTCATAAATATACACATTACCTGACCAATTAGAACAGTTTTGAGTGAAAAGTACAGAGGAATGACCAGCTCACCTCCCCAACACCACAGAAAACCCAAAGAATGGAAAGAAAAATCCAGTTTATCACCCTATTAAAAAAAAAAAAATCCCTCTACTTTATAACCTTTGCTTTTCTTATACAGAACAGCAAGTGCATTAAATATTTCTGAGAAAGTAAGGGTAAAGATGTGAGTGTGGAGGGTAAGCTAAACAAAGAGATGTTTTGTTTGGCAATAAATCTAAAAATACTTCATTTATGTCTTTTTTCTATATTTAGGTAGATACTGAAGGCTAAATCTTGCCTCTACTGAGGAATTTCCACCCTTGCTAATGAGTTGAGGACAGAGTTAGGATATTAACATTCATCACGTCAAGGGTGTGCACATAAAATTTCAGATCACACCTAGGCAGAGTAGTCTGTCATTCAATCTCAGCTAATGCCTGAAGTATACAAAATTTAATAATAACTTAATGATGGAGCTTCACAATGATGAGTTAACATACAAAAATAAAAACCCTCCTCCATGAGCCAGTGTGAGGGGTCAGGAGGAGGTGGTATTTTTCCTTCTTCATCAAGGTGAAACCAGGCTGCTGGGGAACAGCTCTTCTTCTTCCCAGAGGCAACACATAGAACAAAACTTTCTTCCCCTTTTCAGACCAGCAAGCTTGCCTCCTGCTTCCCCCACCACTTTTGATCTGGTAGGAGAGGGTTTTTCCCCTGAATGAAGGAGGAACTGTAGCTGATATCACTGTTACCACCAGCAACACTCCCTTATTGCCATTTGGTGTGGGTCGATCACCCTCCAGAGCCCAGGCAAGCCTTGCCCTGGTGAACAGCAGCATCACTCAGAGGCTCCCCTTTACAGAGACACCACTTGTACTGGAGGGAGATGGAGACAGGGCAGTGAAACTTCACCATGTCTCACCAAGAGCCCAAAAGGTTTTAAGAGGGAAGGTTTTGAAAACATTAAAATATCCTATTTTGGATACATGCATGGAATAGGATACAGAAATGCTGCAATCAAAACAAACCCCACCATTTTTGGTTATTCCAACAAAAGATAACATTCTCATTTTGCAGGAAAATCTGCTACTTAAGAGAAAAATCAACTGAAGACAGACACACAAAGCAATCCAAGTGCCATTTCCAGATCAGATCTTTCACGTGGACTTAAAAACAAAAAACAAGCTTCCATAAAAGTCCGCTGCTATCCAGTGCACAAAATTTTATTTCAGTAGTTTTCAAAGTTTTCTTTATTGATTTTCATATACATAAGAGTGAGCTTATTAAATGCAGATTTATAATTTCCTATTTAAATACTGCACAATGCAAAATATATATATATTTTCACTTCTTTTTTAAACTTAAAAAATAAAAGTGCTCAACTTCGAGGTGTTAATCTCAATAGTAATTAATAAAAATAATCAAATGCTTTAAAATTAATCCATTTTTTTTTATTTTCAAGGCATCTAGAAAGAAAGAGTTTACTACTTTGGGCTGTGAGAGAAACTTCTGATTAAATCTTACACATTTAAAACTAATTAGGAAGTTACAGAGAGATAGCAGGAGCCACTTTAATGTTAAACAGAAATAATTCTTCTGCAGAAATTTATCAAGTTTTGCTTTTAGAAAACACTTCCAGAGATGCTGTTTGAAGTATGTCTATAAACATAAAGGAAAAATACAGTTTGACACATAGACATTCTCTCAAGAAGAGTCTCTTTAAACAGAAAGAAATTTGCAAATCCTTTTAAGACTCCTTTTAAATCCAAATACTTCCTTAGTATAGAAATACATGATTTCCTGAACAAAATCAACTTAAACACTTTTGGTACCTTAAATACAGAATGGCAATTACTGTTGCTACTTCGAGAGTTGTTTTTGTAACACTATTAACACTGTTACTTTTTAACAAGTCACCTTTTCAGATCCTCTGGCTTTCCCCATCCTCTGATGAAAAGTTTAGTGAGGAGAAGCTTTCGGTACAAGACGTCTAATTTACTTACACCCATTAGCAGCACACTGTCATCTGGGAAAAAGCAGAGGTAAAAACAAGGCAGTTAAAGGGGTTGTTGACATGAGTGGCAAATTCATTGCTTGTAACACAAAGTAGTTTCTTGTTCTGGTTTCTGCATTAAGGAAAAGCCATCTAATGTATTCCAAGAAAGTTAACCTTGGTATTCAGGTCAACTCTTTTTGTTTTGAACAAAATATAAAGGCAGTTTATACAACCTGTAGGAATTTTATAAGCTGATTATAACCAGACATTCATTACACCACTGATGACAAGCCAACTTGATGAAGAGGCACATCAGGTCAAAGAACTCCATCTTTAACTAGTCCTAACTGTACTTTAAATGAAGTGATAAAACAAAGAGTGGCACTGATCTCTGTCCTCTCAATAGAGATACGATGGCAAAACTTTTCAACCTGGGCTGCCATAAACACATCTCAGAATGGAAGCTTGAAACAATGTTTAGATTTGAACAACCCAAACAAGACTTCTTATCTTCATTTTCTAAATGGAAAGAATGAGAAAGAGGGAGAGGGAGAGAATGTAGTTCCTGCCACTGTTTTTGCCTTCATTGGTGTTTTAAACATATATCCTAACCCTCATTTTATCCATTCTTTTCCAATTTCATCATTTTTTACAGTTTTCAAAGCAGTGATCCTCCCACTCCCTTCAGGGAAGAAATCACACCCTCAAAATCCTTGCCAGGATAATTTCTTTTTCAACAAATACTCCGGCTCACATAGAGCTAAATCTAACAAGATTTTAGGTAAGCTGAGCATTATTTTCAAAGCAATACTTACTGAAGTGAACAGGGAGCCACTGCTGAGCTCTTCCAATGAGGAAGGAAAAAAACCCAAACCAAACACAACTAAAAAGGAGAATTTAAATCTGGCTTCTTGGTCAGCAGGATACAGGTTACCCAATTAAAAATAAAGGTCCAGGATCTGTGTACACCTAAGAAAACAACAGATTTAATAGTCACACTTGGTTAGTAAGTTCATTTCAGACATTTTCTTGTATTTCCAGATCCCTCCATACCAAATGTACTCAATAGTCTCCTCAAACTCCAAAATAGTGTAATTTAATTTATGGTGTTTATTTTCATCCAAAAGCATTTATGCTGCCACACTCCACTACGGTAATTTTTAAAAATAAGCTTATTTGACTAGAAGTTAAAATTATGTCAGATTAACAAAAACATTCCTCTGCACTTCTAGAAAGCCAATATTTAAGAATCAATATACAGAAAAAAAGGTAAACTCTTTAATGCCAAGAATTAATTACTATCAAAACAGAAATTATAGACAATTTAAGGTACTCGAATACTAGAACAAGCATCCTAGAAAGCCACAATGGCTCTAGGATGGTTCAATCACTATAGTGTAAAAATAAATACATGAAATGAGTAGAAAGTCATAGTGGGAACCTATTGTTTTAAAAACATGAAGATGTAGATTTTGCTTGGAGTCCAAAGTCTGGCCTGACGAGCTCTCTGCTGCATCAAGGGAGTGCTAAAACAACTTTCTAGGCAAGTACATTATATTTAAATGTAATATTGATTGAGGCAAAAGCATTGTCTCATCATCTCTTCGGCTTCATTGATGGAATGGATACTCTGAAGTAACTTGGGCTATTTCAATTAATGAGAATCAAGATAAAAGCACTACTGGAAAGAGTACAGGAAACACTAACACAAGCAAAAAAAAAAAAATTCCTAGTATGTGAAGAACTTCTCAGAAATATCATTGAGATTAAAAATTTGGGAGGATGGTCCCTACTGTATCTCTGTAAGAAAAGGGCAGGACATGCTTCAGTCAGTGCCCATCCATGCCTACATGGAAAGACAATTGCAAACACTTTTACTGGCAGGAAAGGCAAATCCAGCTGCTGGAGGCTGAAGTTTTATAACTTCACATTAACAGGAGTATTCCAGCAGTGAGGATTTGAAATGAAAATGAAAGAATCAGCAAAAGTTGTTTCAGAATGAAGCTTGATTTCCACCACATGACCGTACACAGGCCACTTCCTGATCCCTCTGTGAGACAGAAGCAGTGACCTGATAAAGATGCTGTGGAGCTGTGTGGCCAAACAGACAGGATCTGTGTTGTGAATCTTGAATGAATATATTGTTAACACGGAAAGCTTTACATAATCGTGAGCTGTGAATGGAAACTGAAGCAGATACAAAAGCACACTAAGAAGAAACACAAAAACATGTACGAAAATTCATCCAAAATCCAACACATAGAAGGTCAGCTATCACTTTTTATCCAGTGCAAACAGCTTCAGTTACAAGAAAAACACCCATGGAAAGTGCATGAGGACTTCACTCAAGGCCCACAGTGTAATTTCTATTCTATACATGGATATGAAAAAGCTGCCACCCAGCAGCCAACCTGAAAAAAACACGGAGGCTCTGTTTTAGAAGGCGGAGTTGTCGACTTCCCTACCCTCCCACTCCGTTAAAAAAATCTCTCTTACAATTAACGCCAGGTCCTTTTCCGATAGAAGAAATGACTGCTTAAAAATCAAAGACATCACAAAGAAGTCACGGCAAGGCATACACAAGCACCACAATAACTCCACACAAGGGGATGGACACAGAGGAGCCTGAGGATAAACAGCAGGGCCTAAAGCAGGGTGAGAGCAGCTCCCTGCAAGCCTGACCCGAGCGCTCAGAGGGGGCAGGTGGGACCCCCGATCCCGAATCTCTGCAATTCCCCCCTCCAAGCCCGCCAGGGCGGGACCCGACGTTGTCCCAGCGCCCGCGGGAAGCGGCGGCGGGAGGCAGGACACGGACACCGCGGCCCCTCCGCCCCCCTCAGTTCCCCCCGGCGCCCCGAGCCCGACCCGGGGCCGGGCGATGCCGTGAGGGGGAGCCGCGGCAGCTCCTGCCCTCAGTGGGAGCCGCACTGGCACCGAGACCGCGGCTCCCTGGGCGGGCGGAACGGCGGGCCCCCAGAGCCCGGCCCGGCCCGCGAAGGTCACTCGCTGCTCACCCGAAGCGCTGCCGGTGCCGAGGCACCACATGGGAAGGCGGGAGCGGGAAGCGGAGGAGTAGGAGGAGGAAGGNNNCGCGGGCCGTGGGCGGGGCCCGGCGCTGCGGGGCCATGGCGGCCGCGGGCTCCGCTCCGGAGGCGCGTCCCGAAGGGCAGGAGCCTCTGCTGGGGTCCGCGGAGTCGGCGGCGGATGAGGACGAGGAGGAGGAGAGCAGGTAGGGGCTGGTTCCGCTCTGAGGCGGCGCCAGGAGCCGGGGCGTCACCGCCGCGGGTCACCCGAGGAGCCTTCCCCGCCCCGCACGGGGAGCCCGAGGCTGAGGGCGCTGCCCCCCCGGGGGTCCCGGCCCGAGCCGCCGTGCCCGGTGCTCCGGAGCCCGTGTCTCGCACCCTCCCGGGGCCCGCGGTGCGAGCGGGCCGGGCGCTGCTTCGCTCTGTAGGAAACCACAAACCCACTCGCTCGGGAAGTTCCTAAAAGACATCCTAAACAGGATTAATGCGGGGCAGAAGTCTGGGTGTTTAATAGCAGCCTTCATGTGTGGGCAGCAGTTGGTCACTTGGGGTTTTTTTTTCCCCTTCTAACAGCAAAACAATTGTCTTGAACTTAAAATCGCAAATATGCCTAAATCTAGGTATGGCTTGTATAAACAGTGTTTATAAACTATGTTCAGGCATCTATATAACTAAAACCTGAGACTGCATCATTTGAATAGAGATTACTGTGTAACTTAGTTTGTAACTTCTGTTTTAACTTTTTTTTTCAGCCCTTGCAATCTACAGCAGTATCTTAAACACACAACTTTTACATTGTATATTGTTATTTTCTCATCATAAGAACAGACTGGCTGTAGCTTTTAGTCAAATCAGGAGTTGTTCAGGTTTGTTGTTCTTTTAAGGTTGCAATTGTGAGGAAATGTCTCGGATTTTATGGTTTAACACACACTTTTTAAAGCTTTTATATAATGTATGATGCTCCGAAGCATCTGTACAAAGAGTTTGCAGAATTGAAGACCTCCCCAGATCAAGATCTCTGTGTGTAACATTTGGTGTGTGATATCATTTCTGTTATTTTGTTTGATTTGTCAGTCTAGTATTTTTTCAGTGAAAAAAAAATTCTTTACAGCCTTTGCTGAGTGGAAATCCACTCCTGCTTAACAAGTTATACAACTGTACTGAGAGGTTTGTGAAAAATGTTTTCTTGTCATGTGGGAGCAACTAGAAAAGGATCAGATAATAATTTCTTTCTCTCTCTTGCTTTTTGGTTTAAAAACAGGGATGTTGTGGAAACACAGGAACATTATAAGAGCAGATGGAGATCCATCTGGATCATGTACCTGACAATGTTTCTCAGTAGTGTAGGTGAGTAAACACATGTGGCATTCAATGTCATTTGTTTAATGAATATATTTTGTGTTGAAAATTACAGGGTTTTCTAGGTTTCAACTACAGAGCTTCTTTAATGCTGCTGTTCTAACCTAAAGGGTGCATTGTTTAATTCTTCAGTAGAGAATATATGACTAGCAAATCAAACAGAAAGTTACATCTAATGAGATAAGTAATAAAACTGGTTTTACACAAAATGACATTGCATAAGTCTGTGGTTTATGACTCCTTAATAGTTTGGTCGTGGCAAAAGGTAGTGGCAAGGTAAGGTTATTGCTCAGAACTGAACAAAACAAAGGTCACACTTTTATCATCCAAAGTGAAACTTGTAGGGAGTGAAAACTGAAATAAAGTGGAGTTCTTAAAATGTAAGAGCTTTATGGGAATATATGCTATTTCAAAATATGTGTCAAAACTTGTTTTCTCCTATTGAACTTTGCATCTCCATTGCAGAACAGACTGAAATTTTATTCCTAAATAACTCCCCCCAGAAACAAGGGTTCTGCTGATTTTTGACCTGTGCTGATTTTCTTTGGGCCTAGAAATTATCTTGAAGTTGATAGGATGCTCCAGGAACTCTTTTTTTTTAATTACATAAAATCATTTGACTAACAAATACAGATATGTCAGTATTTCAAGAAATTCTTTTTACTTTGGGGACCTTGTTGTCTTTCCATTTGGAGGACAACATAGGAGATTTTTTTTTTTCTTTAGTGTGTATGCGCCTATAAAATGATCTTTTAAAAATAATTCCTCCTGATAGGAGAAATTACCACTCCTTAAAAAAAAACAGGAAGTACACAGGTTTAGACTATAATACACTTAGAGGCAGAAGAATGAATTTGTAATAACTGTTTTAGGAAAGAAAATTACTGATAAAAATAGCAAATAAAATAACTTCTGTTTTTACTGTGTTACAGGTTTCTCAATTGTAATTATGTCTGTGTGGCCGTATCTCCAAAAGGTTTGTAAATACAGGTTTTTAATTAATAAGGACAGAAAACTCCTCCTCAGAAAGTAGGTAATACAATACTTAGCATTTTATTTAGGAAAAGAAAAAATAAAAGGTAGTGTGTGGCTTTAAGAGACTTTTTTTCTGCCATCCACTTAGACAGCTTTTATTATTTATTGCAAGATCTGTCAGGTTTTTTCCTGAGTTGATCAAGGTACATCATAATCCAGACATGTTTTGTTTTCCAATATCATGATTTCTTGTACAGCAAATCAATGGAAATCTTGTTACTAAAATGTAATACACAAGGCTTGTCTGCGTTTTGGCAAAAAAGAGGAAACTGGAGGTAGAAGTAGCTCTGTAAGTGTCACACTGTTGCACATAGATCTTGATATTCCTAACAGGGGATTGCCATTGTTCCTGTAATTTTCGTTTCTTTTGGGGGTTTTCACCTCTAAGTTGTGATCTTAAAAGAAGCATAAAAATCTCTAAAACTTTAATTTAATCTGTGGTAGTATTTTAGTGTCCCTGGATCTGTAGAAGGCAGTTTCAAATGCAAATTTGGAAGAATATAATCGGGGCAGGGACCTAGAGGACCTGAAAGTGAGGCTGGGGCAGAATTCTTGCAGAAGAAAAGAAAATGCATTACCAGCCTTGTTTATCAGGACAGATTCAGGCATGTGCAGAGACAGTGGAAGTGACTCCTTGGTGCTGGCATGGAAAGTGCCTGCCATACTGCTGAAGTTCTGTCTCTAGCCCAGAACATCAGCAGTGCTGTACAAAAACTGCTGGAGATTGCTGCAAGTGAGCCATTCCCAGGCTTGGAAGCAAAGCAGATTTTATTAGCTTGGTGCATTGCTGAAGAGAGTGAGTCAAGGTTTATTACCCCAGACAAAGCATTACAGTACAGAGTCCTTGGTATCTCAGGTACTAATTCTAAAAGAATGTTACTGGTAATATAAAACACTCCAATGCTTACCCACAGAAAAGCATGATTCATGTGTTCCTGCAGATTGATCCGACAGCAGATGCGAGTTTCTTGGGCTGGATTATAGCTTCATACAGCATTGGCCAAATGGTTGCCTCTCCCCTGTTTGGCTTGTGGTCCAACTACAGGCCCAGGAGAGAACCTCTGGTCGTTTCCACTGCTATTTCAGTAGCTGCAAATTGTCTCTATGCCTACGTCCACGTGCCCCATTCCCACAACAAGTACTACATGCTGACTGCACGTGCTCTCGTGGGATTTGGAGCAGGTAACCACAGCAGGATTTACATTTCTGAAAATTACTACATTCTGTGTCTTGTTTAAGATGGTTAACGTTATGTTTTAGTACCAGATTTAGCATTATGTGAATGATATAATGTTATATTTTAGTACCATTATGTGAATGATAATATTTAACAAAGCAAAGAGTTGGCCCGTAGTAGTTTGTCACAAAATTGTGTAATTGTGCTGTTGTGTAAAAATACTGAAGGGAGTGCTGGGTTTTATTTTCTTGCAAAATAAGAAACACACCCCTAAAATAAATGTCACTCAACACTTTTACAATATGACTTGATACTTACATGAAAACTTGCTTGGTTTTGGGGTTTTTTTGAAGGAAATGTGGCTGTAGTTCGATCGTATATTGCGGGTGCCACTTCTCTGATGGAAAGAACGAGTGCCATGGCCAATACCAGTGCCTGCCAAGCTGTTGGCTTCATATTAGGGCCAGGTAAAGCATGTCTTCTTTCCTCACTTGTCTTATTAGGTTGAAATTGGGCCGTGGAAGTAGGAACCCTCAGCAGCTGTATGTAGTGGATTTTAAGGCATAGTTTGTCAGTGTTATCAAAATTGAATAAATGGGATCCACTCATCTATACTTCTGTAAGCCAATATAAGTGAAACATTCTTGTCCAATTGCTCTGCAACCATTTAAAGTTTAATTTAAACCCCCCTACTGCATCTTTTCTCTCTAGTTTGCCCTTAGCATGAGGGATAATCCGGTCCTAGGACCAAGGTTTTCCATAAAGGACCATGTGGGAACAAGAGGAAAAAAGTAAATCGTGTGTCTGCCAAGAAAATTAACCAGTGGTACATTCACAATTCAGTTCTATAAGTGTCATGATGTTATTTATACAGTATATTTGTGTGTAACCAAGTAGTTTTCTGGCTAGATGAGATCCCGCTAGTATTAATTTTGTTTATTTAGAGTAGGATTCTCAAAATTTAAATAGTTTGACAGTTATAATACTTAGATTTTACTTGGCAATTAGAATAACTTTGCTTATCCAGTTTTATATGCTCTACATGTGATCTAATATTTTCTTAATGATTCTCAAAATTTTCACAGTACATTGATGTTTTCAAGTTTTTCAGACATGTTTTACACTTATTGGAGAAGAAGGAGTAACATGGAAATTCCTTTGTCTTCAGCTGAACATGTACACGGCACCAGTTTTATTTGGAGCTCTCTTAGGAGTTATTAATATTATTCTCATCTTTGCCATATTCAGGTAATCAAGTAAAAAAAATTAAATATCCTACCTTGTTCTTGTGGGTGGCTTGTAGCAAATAATAAGCTGCTCAGCAGGAGGAGAAATCTGGAGTGCTAAAACTATAAGTTGTTGTTTATTTTTTCAGTGTTTCTACCTTCTTTAATACCTGTACTTTTATTATGCTCATAAATGAATCTTGGTGATGTTGTGGTTAGAATGTAAAATGATTAAAAAAGTTGAAGATATTAGACTATTAGCCTTGATATAGTTTTAGTGTTGGTGGTTGCTGCTGATGTTTTTTTTCTAAGGAGGAGTAAGGTTGGCTCGTCTGTAGAGGTCTCACTGTCTGTGTCTTTCCTTTAAGAATCTCAGGGGGGGATTTTTATTCATGATGCCATTGGTGCAGATACATGTGGATATGTGATACTATCCCACTAGAATATTCACTGCAGTCAGATATGAGCTTGGTAGATGATATTTAAAGGAGCTGCGAATAATTATCATATAGATGATACCATTTACAATTATTTTAACAGAAACTTGACTCAATAGTAGATCAAATAAATATGTATATTCATGAAAAACATTCTAAATTTCTAGGGAGCACCAAGTGGATGACATGGGACGACAGTGCAAAAGTATCAATTCTGATGGAGAAGGTACCACTGTTTCCTGGAAAACTTATTCTGTAAATTCTAATTTTGAAGTGATCTCTCATTACATAGAAGCATTTAGAAGTATTCTAAAGTGTCATGCACTGGGAAGTTGATGTGGACAATAGGCTACATCTCTCCCTAGCTGGTCCAGAAATTGCTTCACTTGTCATGTTGTGTCCATAGTGCTGTCTGGTAGCAAAGAAAAAAAAATATTGTATGGATCCTTCCATATTTTCATCCTGAGAATTCTGTGTAATTTTGACCTTTCAAGAGAACGTTTTGGTTTCCATTGTTAAGATATTTAAAGAAGTTTGCTTATTTTGCTGTCACTCAGCAGGGAACTCAGGACTCATTGGGAAAACATACAGTGTAACCAGTTTGGGAATAATTTTCTCTAATTGTCAGTGGAATTGAAATTTCAGCAATTCCATTTTGATTTAAAAACTTTATACTTTGATTCAAAGTAGAACTGCCTAGCTGCCCACCAACTTGCATGCTAAATACTTAGAAGACTAAAGGAATCACTACTGTTTGTAATTTGTGATGGTATAAGAAAAAGCACAGTGTGCAGTTGTGGTAATTCTTTTGTGTTGCTGCAGGAAGTGATGTTCTGGATCAGAACACAGAAGGAAGCATTGACCACGTTGCTGTGGTAGCACTCAACATTCTTTTCTTTGTCATCTTGTTTGTGTTTGCTGTCTTCGAAACGTAAGTTTGTCTATTTTCTCTCAAAATACTCAGACATGTAGATTAATTAGACTGGGGTGCATGTAGAGGCTTTTCTTTTCCATTCATCTTCCTTACTTTCTAAGCAGAAGTCCAAAACCATATGCAATCAAGTTGATATGTACTGATACAGAATAATGAATTAAAGGTCAGTAATAACTAAAAATCTGTACAGTTGGTAGTATAGGAAACATTAAATGTAAAAGCTTTTGAATGGAGGAAAACCAATATTCTCAACTTTTTGAATGTTCAAAAAAAAAAAGAAAAAGAATCTTCAGAGAAAACATGTTTTCAGTTGGGTATCTTGTTCTATATTTTTTATCTTTATTTTGTATGATTTCTTAGTATGATCCTGATTAGTTTCAAAAGCTTCAGTGAATCCCTTATTTCAGTAATGATTAAAAAAATTATTTGATAGAGTTAATGCAATTCTATTCTTAAATACTTTATTTTATATGACTGGGTTTTTTTTAGCCTAAAGAGGTATGTTATTCTCTCCCATATTGCTGTAAGAAAATAAGTAAAACATGACAACATTATCTCAGGCTGAAATGTACTTCATTCTCTTAACTTACAAAACACTTTGAGGATGTAAGATTTATTCTGCAAGTTTTTTGAGCTCTAATGCAGCTAAAATTTGTTTTCTAATATGTCTCTGTCATAATTGCATTATTTTTAGAAAACTGAGGTTTTAGAAACTGGTTGTTGCTAAAACTGAGATAGTATTAAAAGTTTATTATTTTTGTTCTCACGGGGTCTGATTTTCTGTCTCTGTTACTCTAGCTTGGCTTTAACTCCATCTGAACTATCAGAAATAAATTAATGATGCTTCAGAGTATGGCTGGTGTTTGGGACAATACATGTATGGGAACTAATGGATGGAAGAAGCTTTTTATGATTAGTGTATTTTTGTTCTGTCATTTCAGTATAGCTACTCCATTGACGATGGACATGTATTCCTGGACTAGGAAAGAAGCTGTTTTTAATAATGGAATAATCCTTAGTGTGATTGGCATTGAATCAGTTATTGTTTTCATGGTGGTTAAAATGCTATCAAAAAAGTAAGTTTTTCGAATTTTCTTACTTATGTTGACTAAGTGTGAAAAGTTTTATGGCAAGGCCAAATCTGTGTTACTCAGATCTTTTACTTGGTAATGAATCTGGGTTTACTATGACAATGAAATACCTCCAATTTTGGCACAGCCTTGATGTTGTGGTAGTTCTTTATTCTGTTAACATAACCCCTTTATTTGACTGTCTTTTACCCTTGAATCACGAGTAAAGCAGGTTTTAAGTTGCTGTGATTTTGTAACTTTTTTTGCTGGTGTTTTGGTCAGGTATCATTTCCACAAGCTAATGGGCTATGTCATTAGCAGCTACATAAATTCTACATTATTAAATGATACATTTAACTGCAATTTCATTGTTTGGTAGGACTGGTGAGCGTGCCATACTCCATGCAGGCTTACTGATTGTCTTAATTGGATTTTTTATCTTACTGCCTTGGGGGAAGAAACTACCAAATATCCAATGGCAAGGTATAGTTCAAGTCATATTGGACCACCTTTGTAATGTTCTTTTGAAAGCCCTTTATTGCACTTCTGTTCTTAATTATATGAATAACTTATTTTTCCAGAAATAAAGAACAACTCCATTCCCACAACAGCCCCCACTGAAATGTTAATGCCTTTCTGGAGTTTGCAAGAGCTGCAGCTGCCATCCAACCACACAGCAGAACCCGTGGGCTGCCCTGTCTCACAGTCCTGGTGCCTGAATACTCCCATGATCTACCTGGCCCAGTACATCAGCTCGGATGTGCTCATAGGGTTGGGCTATCCCGTTTGTAATGTCATGTCCTACACTTTATACTCAAAAGTCCTAGGACCAAAGCCTCAGGTAAGCATGATCCCTAAATGGTTTATTTAGTTTGCTCTGCAAGACTTGCACTCTCTTCATTAGTGTGAGGGGTCTAGTTAAAATTCCTTTTGTCATCACCCAAATACTAGTGTGTTTTAAGCAGGGCAGAACTTTGCAGGAGCTCCAATCTTCTTTAAAATCCTAGGCAAATCTCTGGGGGAATTAGAAAGCAAGGCTTGTGCTATTTATGCAAATCTTACAATGTGAAAATGTCATGACTGTTCTGGCAGAGTCCTTTTTTGTAACTACAAATTATATATTTGGAATATCAGTATGGAATAATGTTTCTCTTACTAAGTTTATTATATAAAGACTACAAATGCTACTAGACCCCCCCAGCATTGGCATTTTTTAGTAATGAAACACTATAGCAAGCTTATATTATTGCTTAACAAAAAATTTTATTCCCTTTTCCCCATTTTTTTTCATGTTATATTTTGGTGAAAAACTTAATGCTTTGAGCCAGAATGCATTTTGTTAGAATGCAGTAGAGTACCTCTGAGTGGAGCCTTGGAATTAATGCTTAGAGAGGCTGAGCAGTACTCTAGGAAATAATGTCTTAATGAGTTAAGAAAGATAAGTGGTTGTTTAAATACTTCTAAATTTTCTAGTTAGGCTAATGGGTTGGAATTAATGGCAAGCCAAATAATTCCTGTATCACTTACATAAGCTTTTGATCTGCTGCAGGGTGTCTACATGGGATGGTTGACTGCTTCTGGAAGTGGAGCACGGATCCTTGGGCCTGTTTTTGTGAGCCAAATCTACACTCACCTGGGGCCACGCTGGGCATTCAGCTTGATCTGTGGAGTAGTTGTAGCCTCTCTTTTACTCTTGGAGATAGTATACAAGAGACTAATTGCATTTTCTGTCAGGTATGGGAGGATGCAGGAAGAGAATTGTTAAATATGTATTAAAAAAACCCCAACCAAACAAACAGTAAGACCAAGCAGAAGTAATACTTAGTTTATTACTGCTTTTTAATGAGGAGTACCTAACCATTGACCTTGTTGGGTGTGTGCTAACAACTGTACACCTGTACTTACACATTGACAGAACACTTAACTTGGTCATCCCCTAATACCTGGTTACTGCTGCAGTTGGCTTTTGTGTTCTGCTTCTCTAGCAGCAGAGGAAGGAACATGATGGGTTAGAGCAATACAATGGCACATTTGAAGTGTGTACGGTTTAAATGATGCACATGTGCACTGAATGCAGCTGTGAAGGTCACAGGTTATGTGCATCCTTTGCAGAAAGAAGAAATATTATCTTGATTCTGTGAATCAGGATTAGTGTAACTCTTTTGTAACTACAAGATTAGTTGAGCTGCATGCACTTTGTATGGAGACAGCACTACTCAAGCAAACCTTCTGATGTTGGGTTTGTTGGCTTGTAAGCACTGGTTAATACAGACCACCTGGGTCTGGAACCTGTTAACATCTCCTCCAGGATTTCAAATGACAGGTGACAGAAACACAGAAGAAGGTAGGAGCCCTCCACACAGTTGGTTGGTGTGGGATTTGGGTCTTTAGGTTGATCAAGAGCCATTGAAAATCAGTCTCAGCAGCTGTTACTTGAACTCCAGTGAACCATATGTGCAATTTTTCCTCTACTGTTTTGCTGAATGCCTTTTTGTAGCAAGAAAGATAATCTGCAGAGCTGAAGTATGCACAGCTTTTCTTAGCTACAAGAAAAAGTCTAAGCATGATGGTTTACACTTTTGTCCTTGGTGAGAATGAATGCACTGTGCTGAGCAGGGGTGGTAATTAAGTCAAAGGAGAAAACTGGCTCCTGGGCATTCACTATTATCTGTAGACTTCTACTTTTTCTGATATTAGGGTAAAAGAAACAGGAATTTACACTGTTTTAGTCATTCAGACTTTATTTTAAAAAGTGAGACTGTATTTTTCCTTCATAATGGGGCCTAAGCTCATCTGTACGGGCTTGTTTAGCTGTTTTAGTGCTACTGGGAGAAAAACCTCTGGAATAACTCCAGTCTGAGTTGTGGCTGCTGTTTAACGTCCCTACTATTTGATGCTTGTTGAATTTAATAAATGTAATTATGTATTTCTATGTACTCAATTGTTCAAACACTAAGAGACTACTGAATTAAAAGATGATTTTTTCAATCCTGACTGAAGGGGATACAGAAGTTTTATTCCCTCATGGGCGTTCCTGCTACAGAATCACAAAATGTTGTGAAAAAGGACTTCACTTTTATAAGCTAATTTATAGTAAGTGCTACCTGTGTATCTTTCTTGGTGTTCCTAGTGTTAAATTCTTTATTTGCAAGCTATTTCCTTGATTTGGACATGAGAAAGCAATCGAAGTTCTGTCTTTTAAACAGTAGCTGAAGGAGAACTGACTTGAATCAGTTAAGCTGAGCTGTGCCTGCACACATTGTTTTGGATCCCACTCCTTCTAAGCCCTTTTCCTGCTTAATAAGGAAGTCATAGAGTATTTTAAGTACAGACACAAGCACTATGAGGAGTGTTAGCACACTTGAAGCAAAATGCTCAGGAGAAAAGCTACTGTTCATGCTACTTCAGTTGCTGTAAGTATCACTCAAGGTGTAAAATAAGGTAAAATAAAGTTACTAATTCCTACCTTTTAACATCACTTGACCATGAAACAAATAAATAGATCCAGACAATTACCACTGCATTTATTTTTTTTGTATAACATGCTTGTGCAGGGAAGTTTTAAGCTGCTGCTACAAAAAATAAAAACAAAGTTATAAAACATATACATATTTACATATATTACTTGTAAGACATAAAAATATAAGTTATTTACAAATACAAATACTTGAATAGAACAGATGCATTTTCCTTGATTGTTGACACTGAGTAAGCAGTGAGAAAAAAAGTACAACAGATTCAGATTATTTCCAAAGACTTAATGCAGTCAAGAACGAAGTTGCTCAAAGTTCTGCTTGAGCGAGTTTATCCATGACTTTAATGAACAGTATGTTTTGTATGATACTTCACACACAAGTTGCTACACATAAACAGAGCAACCCTCCCCATCCTAACTTTTTACCAGATTTCAGAAGAATTTCTGCATAAGCTGAGTAAGATCAGTCACTTTACTGGGAAGTCAGTGAGTGAGTTTATTAAGCTTTAGTGCTGTGACACCTGGTTTTCTTTAATCAGTGAGGACCAGCTGGATTGGTAAACATTACAAGAATAGAAGACAGACAGTGCAGCTTCTCTTTGATGTATTCTGGCAACTTATCATCTTCTCCATATCTAGAGAGGCAAAGCAAAAATTGAGATGCTTAAATAATTTATTTCATGACAATATAGTTTATTTCAAAACATTACTTTTCTCACCCTCCCTGTTTTTAATACTATGCATGAATAGTGGCTGTACTCTGGAGACCGAGTAGATGCATGCCCAGCTTGTTTTATTTGTTTGTTATCCAGAGTTCAGTCACAGCTATTGCTGCTTCTCTTTATTTATTAAGCTTACATAAGCTACTCCACTGTGAAGTGATGGCAAAGCTAAGGTTTAATATTTACAAACCAAAATCAGTAGTGGCTATGAAGTTACCTGATGTACAACAGCCTTGTACTGAGTTACCTGGACTATTTTCATGGCAGGAACAGACTCACCTGGTTGTCTGTCCATCTGGAGAAGTGTAAGTGATGGAAGAGACACCTGCTTGGGCTACCAGCTGGGATCCATCATTGAACTGAACCCATACGGCTCCACTGGTCAGCTGATGAGAGAAGTTACATTGTGGTTTCAGCATAACAAACACAAAATTCCACACCTAGAACTTTTCTAATAATGGAAGCTGAAAGTTTTTCCAAACTGCTGAAGGGACTTAGGTATTTTGGTCAGTCTTTTAAAGATAAAGATTGCATGGATATTACTTTAGAGGAAGTAGTCTCATGCAGACTTCCTCAGGTTTCAGATTCTCAACTTTAGTTATCCTTGTCAATATCTGATAAATAAGGAATTACCTTTAGCTTAACCACTCCTAAAGAATATTTATAAAGATATTATATAATTAAATATTATATAAATATAAAAAGAGGCCCATTTGTAAGAGTTCACAGCTATACACACAGTTAAAAGATTGTCTATATAAAGATAACTTTTTCTGTTAGGACAGGAAGCTTACTTTATCTGGATGGCCAAGAACAATTAAACCTAAAGCCTATCCAACAGAAAAGCAGAGGGAAAATGGCTTTGCAAGGAAACAGCTTTTCCTGTTGTAGGGGAAGATACATTTCTCTTGTACAGAGCTGGTACATATCTATTAAAAACTTTGTCATGACACCTTTGCATCTATAATAGTGAATAGAGAAGTTTAACATTTTCAATTTTTACTAGAGTCAAATTTAAATGACAAAAGACACTGAAATAGGCCATAATAACCACAGGAAAATTGTGTTAACTGAGATACTGAACTATTGTTTTCATTTCTTCTTGATATGTAGTTCACGATGGTATTTATCTAAGATATTTATTTAAAAGTACCTTTCCACATACAGATTTTAGATTTAAACTGCAGTGCACAACTGAATGACTCCTCACAAACCAAGTTTAAAGTTAATGTAAAGTTATCGACTTAAAATACATATCTCAAATTTAACAGGAAAAAATAATGGACATACCTTCTTTATTAATTTCTCACCTGAGAAGCCCAACCAACATTTTTCACAAAAACAGATTTGACAAGTTGGGCTGAATTGGGACTGCATTCCGTTTGATGCACAGAGGAGCACGTCTTTTCAACAGTGTTAGTCAGAAATGGAGGTTTTTCATAGGACACCACCTAAAACCCAGAGATGCACAGAATTAACAACTTTGGTATTAATCCTCCTGATGAGGTATTAGCTGTAGTGGTCAACTGCCACCTGTTCATGTACACAGACAGATCTATGCTTCATTTAACAGCATTACAGCATAAAAACCCCACAGGGACACAACCTTTTGTTGTCAGGTTCATTTCAGTCAGGTGGAAATGGTCAGATCCTGTACTAGGGACACGAGCTTCACCATCAGAGATGCAGATCCAACAAATGAGACAGATGTACATTCAACAAAGCTCACAATACAGTGTGCCTAGACCCCAATATAATTCAGTCACCTGAGGAAGTTTTATCAGGAACCAAAGCCTGGTGGGTCTTTTTAACAAAACAGATGGAATTGCTCACAAAGCCTTATTGGCTACATGTATATTTTCATTTGCCCTTCTTTAATATATGCACTAACACTTGATTATTTCAGAACAACAACTTCAAGTGACAATAACCTTTGTGATACCATTTGTTATATACCACTGAGGGCACATCAGAGCTCTCAACTGAGCTGTCTAACAAAAGTAAGCAATTTTCAAACTCTGTTCCCAGGAGGCATTTGTGGTATAGTTTTGAAGTATTCTGATTTTTCAGATGATCTTAAATCCAGATATCAAAAGTTAGTTGAAATCAAAGTTAACATTTCTAGTCAATATGCTCACAAATGGCTAATAAAAGCCTATGTCCATACAAATGTAATTCAATTAGTTCAAGTAAAACAGCAATATGGGAGAGTAATCTCCATGGTATGTCCTTGTGTACTTACAGGAGCACAGTTTGGACTCTGAACTGGAGTAGAACTGGCAGCTTTATTCCTATCCAATGCCACAACTTCTTTTGAATAGTTTGTCTTGTCCAGCAGTGGAGGTGCTACAGCCTGTGGTGATTCAGTATTACCAGGTTTTCTGGAAAAATAATGAGAAAAACTGGGAAAAAGTCTGCCCAAAAGGGACTAAAGAAACAAGTAAGGAGACTTAGCTCTTCCTTTATTTTACCATGGACTGTCCAAAGCATCTGATGGCAGAAGTCTACTGCAGAACTGTTTTTCAGTTCAAATGCATAAGTATTCAATAAATATTCAATAAATACATAAATATTCAAATACATCAGTATTTTGAACTGAAAGATATTACCTTCCAACAATTATTGGAAAAAATGGAACACTTCCACTCCTTTTTTCTTCTTCCAAAACAGCAGATTCCAGTGCAAGGCATATACGATGTCCCTGAGATGAGAAGGGGTTTATTAAAGTTTGAAATTGAGAACTGTATAAATATTTCATACATGTTTAGTGTGGCAGGTGAGCCCAGACAAGGAAATTGCAATAGTACTGAATTTTTCAAGTTGTATAAAGCAGCTTCATCTGTTGTGTTTAATCCTTTCACCAGACAGGCAAACCTGCTTTACTTAATAGTGTGAATTTTCTCTCGGTCTTGGTTGAGAGGCATTTTAACTGCCACCTCTACATTGATATTGCTCTTCCAAAAAACACCATCCTCCCTTCCTTAATACTGTAATGAAAAACAAGAACAGCAACACTGGAAGCCCATTTGTGAAAGGGAAGTTGAATTTTCAGGAAGCCTCTTTTCACTGGAGAAGGTCTGTGTAAAACTCCTTACCTCATTTGCATGATCCATGTAAGCCTGGATTTCCTTCTTCAACCCTGCTTCGCTTTCTCCTTTCAAAGTGAAGGATTTCCCTGACTTTTCAATCACACGAGTTATACCAGCTGTCTTATGAATCTTTGCTCCTGCAGGAAAATGTGAATCCTTTCAGTGTGAGCTGTATAAAATACCAGTTAACCATGGAAAGCTTGCAGTAGGGACATGTCTCTCACTAAGCAGGTTAACTATCAAAGGTAGATGTAAAGAGCTCATGAATAAAAACAAAGTATAATTTAAATAACACTTGCAACATGTACTTCCAGAAAAAGGTATCAGCAAGGAATTAAAGTATCAACTAATCTTCAAGTGCTAGAATAAAGTCAGAGTGGCCAAAAAAACTGTTTAGAGTGCACAATTTTCTTCACACTGGAGTGGTGGTTGTTTTAGTGTTAGGCAATATTTTAGTGCAGCTCTAAAATCATGATTTACCTATTTGCATAACTGCAAAAATGAATACATACCATCATAAAAACAAATTTCAACATCTGCAGGGGGTGAATTTTCCATCAACATGCACTTGGCATATCTTGTATAGAATGTCACTTTGGGGGTTTTTGTTCTCACCAACTGCACAAACTTAGCTGCATACTGATATTTTTTCCAGTACTTTTCTAAAAAAGAAAATAAAAAAAAAACTTTTTTAGAAGTTAGCAGATTAAACACTATGCATCAGTTTGAAGAGAAGTAATTTAAATTATGTATCTGATAGCTTAAGGTTTTGAGTAATATTTAAGTATGTGATAGAAGCATGTTTAAAGAAACTGACTTATTTTCACCAACAGCTCCCAGTATGAATGAAGAAATTATTAGAAGAGCTTTTATTTTAGTACACTACATTGTAAAGGGGAGAGTCCTTAAAACTCACATATAAAAGGAACTAAAACCTGCGGGTTACACTTTCCTGTGAAGTTTCAAAATAGTTTCCAGTTAAATTGTAGTTTGAATTTAATTCTGAAAGGAGTTTTACTTACGAGTTATCTGAAAAGTAATAGCTAAAAGCTATATAGTCACAAGATTCACTTAAAATATCCCATTAATCATCCTAATTTTAAAATAAATTTCAGGATACCTGGCAAGTTGTCAAAACTATATGTGCGGATGCCTTCAGGGGGAGCAGGAGGTTGGTCATCAAGAAGGAAACCTCTTCCTTCATTTGGATGATAAACTGCAATCTACAAAAAGGGAACAAAAATTTTGTGTAGCTGCAACTTACTACAGCACACTGCACTTTTAACAGGTATGGAAATAAGTCACAATTTAATTAATTACTGTGATTTACCATGAAAGCTCTATTCCTCTAAGTAATTATTTAACAGCAGCAGTTTTTCAGCAGTACTTCACCTATTCCAAATGTCAAATCCAATTTTTCTCTGAAAAAATTGCTTGCTCCTTATATTATATGGTGTTATTATGGAGGAGGAAAGTTTACAGCTGTGCATATATAAACACTGGATTTCAAAATAAAAAATCACTTAAAAATAAAAAAACAGCTCTAACTGAACTCTAAGTCCTTTATACAACAGTGAAGAAATCAAAAACATACCACATTTCCATCACAAGATATTCTGAGAACTTCTTTCACAAGTTCCTGTGAACGATGTTCTTTCAGAAACTCCATGCACACTTCCCCAGTATCTAGAATGCTCACCTAAAATGTATTAAACATACAAGTTAAATAAAAAGATCTTTACTTTCTGAAAAAGGTAAGATTTTACATTTTCCACGAATGCTTTAATAAATGCTTTTCTTTTTCTGTAAAAGCACTTCAAACTTATAAATGCTTCTTACAGTAACTTTTGTTATTAGTGCCATTAAAACAGAGCACTTCAAGATGACTGAAGGGTATCAGCCTCGTCACTGAGGGTGTGGCTTCTTAAGTAACAAATCAAACACAGACAGGTCTGCTCCAGTATGTTTTAAGTATTCTCTATACAAAAACTAAGATTAATCTTATTAATATGATTTTAAATTATTCTAGATTAACTTTCCTAAAAACATTTGTTTCTAGTTTACCAAGCGATTTTTAAGAGACAATCACACTATGCTAAGCACTTCAGTTGTTCCCATTTTCAGAACTGATACTTACCACTGCATTTTTGGTTTTTTGCCTGATGGGTTTCAGCCTGTGAGCAGTGAGAGGTGACACAACACTTCGAAGTGTAGGTTTCTGGTGTGCTGATGCTTCTTGGCCCCAAGTTTGGTTTTGTTCTGGAGCTGACCAAAGGCCACAGGTAGGAGGTGGTTGAATTTTCTCGTTTTTGCAGAGAACTCCAGGGATGCATTTCTTTGGGTTTCTCTGGTTTAAAGAATGTGGACAGTCACCAGAGGCATCGTGATTCCTTATATCTTTTAAGGTGTTCCATGTGTTTCTTGGTGCATCCTGCTGCACATCCAGATGGTACCGAAAACCTCCATGTGCATTACTCTTGCCAGTCAAGTCTGCAGGTGGTCTCAGAGGAACTGAAGGCATCAGAAAGGGACATTGTAAATTCAAAGAGTCATAGCCAGAAGGGAGAAATTCTATTATAATTTTAAAATCTTATCAAGAGATTGTCTTAGAAGGCTCATGTAAGGGAAGAATGGGATTTCTCTAATTCTCAGTCCAAATCATCAGGCCATTTAGTACCATCAACACCAGTACTAACAAAATTCCACTGCTACTTAAAGTAAGCTGTTCTTATATTTCAGTTATGACGGTCTTCAGTTTTTATACATAAAATAATTTTTAAAAATCATTTATAAACAAAATACTAAGATATCAAATACTAAATTTAATCTGCTGAAAGACAGCATATTTGCCATTCAGATAACCACTAGTAGCAAGTTTCATGTAAGTTCCAGTTTATCTAACTAGTGTTTTACCATCAACCAGAGGTTTTGGTACTCAAAATGTTAAATGCATACTCCACATCCCTTGTTTTAGTTTTAAAATGCTTGTATTTATTTTTTTTAATCCCTATTTTTATATTTAACCTTCCTATAACTCCTTCCCTAGTTTTGATATTTAAGCCCTTGATGAACCTTCACCTCACCTACATCACTATTGTGCTCCTTCTGCCATGTGGCTAAACAGTTCAGAAGAGACCAAAAATTAAATAGGATTATTCAGACCATATGTTCGCTGATTTCAATTCCCTGTAGACAGGAAGGGAAAGAGTCCAGTAATATCAAATGAAAATAGGCCAGAATAGATTTGTGGTTTATTTTTATGATTAAATTACATTATTTGTTAGTGATGTAACATGATGCGCAGCAAAAAACACCTCCTTCCCTTCTGTGTCTTTTGTCCTTCCCTCCACCCATCCTGCTGTAGCCTTAATATCTTTCTCATTTACTGAGGAGGTCCCATCTTCTCTTATCTAGTTGTATTTGCACAACTAAATTAACAGGGCTTTCAAGTCACCTACTAATATTTTGTCATATATTTACACTCACACAACTAAGTAATTATGTCAGGGTTTAGAATTCTGGTTTCCTCCTTTTCTTTTTTTCCCAAAATACTAGTAGAAAATAATGAGCTTGTTTTAGGAAATTAAGTATTAAAATTCAATGTACAAAGAAATTAAAAAAAAAAGAAAATCCCACAGAAACTACTACAGGTGACTACTCTAACTTGAGTGCAAAAGTACATAAGTGAGGAGTAACACACCATTTGTTTGCATGCTTCCAAGCCACTGCTGCATCGTCTCAGCCTGGGACTTCTGCTCTAACAAACCAACCTGGGGCTTCACTGGGTACAGGTAATTTGGGCTACAAAATAGAAGTTACACACATAATCAAGACTGCTTCAAAGACACTTGCACAACAAAAGTTATAATGCTACAACTGCAGAAACCACAACACTTAGAACATTTAGGAAATGCAGGTGGCATTTTTTAGCTCTAGGCAGCATACAACATGCTTCTTTCTCACTGAGTAAGGCATAAAAAAATAAAATAGTTCCCAAATAGAATGAAAAGTTACGATAATGCTGCCAGCAGTAGTCGTTCTTACATCTAGCTCTTAGTTCTCCAGCCTTGGAAAAGACACAGTGATGACATGACACCCATGACCCAAGTGTCTCAGCATAACAAACATCCAGCTGAGAGATGCCAATTCTACCACCCAAAATAAGGTGAATTTCTATAAAATACAGTCAATCCTAGAAATTATAAAGACTTTTTACCAGCTTTTTAGACGATGACATATTTGTAGCCACAGGATATAATCCACATGTAGAAGGATAAAGAATACACACAAATCCAGTTACTGCAGCGTCACTGATCTGCTGTAATTTTACACTAAGCTCCCATGAGGTTTTTTATCTCCACAGGCTGTACCTGTCTGCACTTCATTTTTGTGATGATTACTACCATTGGCAAGGACTCACTTATCACCAAAAACCACCCCAAAACCCCAGAATATAAAACACTTAATTTAGGTCTCAGAACCTTGCATTTAAGATTGCTGTGCAAGCTAACTACAGATGCAAGAGGCTTTCCTGTAATCAACTATGTAAAAAAAGTGGTAACCATTAAGTTAATCCCCACACTCACATTAATATTCTCACATGTTTACATTCAGCATGCCTTTAGGAAGTCATGGGGAACAAAAGTAAGCATTACATTAACATTTGCATAAATTTTTGATTCATCAAACTAGAAGGAATGCACATGCTCACTGAACTTTGCATATGTCAAACACTAGAGAACAGTCAAGGAAAACCTCATACTCCATTTACATTTTTTACAGGGAAAAGTGCTTGTTTGTCTTTTCTTTGAACTGATTTGCAAAGAGAAAATATACGAGATGATACCACTTCTTAATGTGGAGAGAAATGCAGGATTTAAGATACAGAAGTCTTTATATTAAAACAGAAAATGGTTCTTTTGATATTCTGCTGATGGAAAATGTAAAGAGAGAAGACAGGACTATCACACAGAAGCTACAACTAAATACAAAACTAAATTTCAGATAATTATCTATGAGTGGTACTTTCCTTTCTGATACACCACTTTTATAATCTATTGCCTAATCTTTACTAATTTATCTCCTCTATGCATAAGAGAAAATAATCACCTCAAGATATCAGCAAAAAACATGTTGATAATTGCACTTAGAATACCTTTTCCCCTCATCTGTCTCTTCTAAAAGAAGAATTAGCAAGGCTCTCTACTACAATTACTGTGGGGAAAGAAATGCTCAACTTGAAAGAAATGCTGCACATGGAAAGAAGACAATAAAGGGCAATACCAACTCTAAATTTCATCTGAATAAAAACTGATCCTTACTGTGGTTGATCTTTTACAGGTGGAGATATCTGCTCTTCAAAAGAACCAGAAGTACTAGAAGTCTTCTCCTTAAATATTTCTCCTATATCAGTATAGCTGTTGGCAGGTGAAAAGTATTCTGTGTTTTCCCTTGTTCCTACTTTAGGCTTGGAAAGCACTTCCAAAGAGTGACATCGATCAACGATGTTGGATATGCCTTGAGTCTGGCTGTGGGATGTGCCAGACCTGTCTGAGGAGTGAGCTCTTCGGAGGTAGCGGGAATGTGGCCTCTCCTCACCAGGCTGCATGCTTCTTCCCCTGCCACTTACACCAATTTCCTTTCCCTGAATTCCCCACTGTTGGAAAGAACCACTTCCGTCTCCCGATGAGTTAGTACTGGAATTCTTGTTTGTAGGAAAAAAAGTAATTTTATTTGGGAGTGGCTGTCCAACTAACAGCTTCTTCTTTTCCTTCAAGCAACCACTGGTACTGATGCTGGAAGAGCCTGTGAAGGTTGTAGAGATGGTGGCGTTTCCACTGTCCATGGAATCTTCTGAGGTTCCCAAATCTCTGCTCCGTGCAGAGCTACCCCTGGACATGAAAGGATGATCCAACACTGAGGAAAGACTCAGGCGATCTGCGGGGTTTTTGCGCAGTAACCTGTGTATGAGGTCCTGTGCCTCTCTTGACAAGAAGGCTGGCATTTCATAATCTGCCAACACCACTTTATTCAGTGTGTTTTTGACCGTGTCTGTGTCAAAGGGTGGCTTTCCAATGAGAAGAGTGTAAAACATACAGCCCAGAGACCACACGTCAGATTCCAGTCCGTGCGGGCTCCTCGTGGCTATCTCCGGAGAAATGTAATTGGGAGTTCCACACATGGTGTAATGCTTCTCATGAGGCATCTTCAGCTGAGTCGCCAATCCAAAATCAGCAATCTTGACATTCATGTTGTTGGTGAGTAAGATATTGGAGAGGGTGAGGTCCCGGTGCAGTATTCCATGTGAATGGAGGTACAGCATACCCGTGATTATCTGATGCAAGAAGTGTCGTGCTGTCAAAACAACAACAGGTGTTGAAGTCTTATATTTGAAAGCATAGCTCTGAAAACAACTCAGTTTTAAGTATGCCATTGGTCTTGCTTCTGTCTTTTCTTATTTTTAATAAAAAGAATGTTACAAGGGTGTTTAGGTGCCAGACTAGGGAAATTGGAAGGAACTTTCTCCTTTCTACTTTAAGCAAAATGGCCCAGTTGTGTTCTGAGTTCATGAAAACTTATGTAACACATGGAACAGGACTGGAAGTATTTTCAACTGGCCTAAACTTTCTAAAATTAGGTTCTTAAGAATTAAAGCTAAGTTGCTCATCACTTTTGGAAACAGATACAATTTAAACTAATTATGTCTGTATAGCAGTACTCCATTAATCCAGTCCTATAGCCTGGGTCCCAAAAATATCCCTATCTATAGTAGTTTCATGGAATTAAATTATAAACTGATAGAGAAGCAGGTAAGCTGGAAGAACTGAGCAAGAGATGAGCAGTGAGGTGAGTCTGGAAGCAGTAAAGGCAGAAGTTGCCAGTTTTCCTGTTCTTTCCTCTTTCCATTCTTGACCCACGTTTCAACACAATTCCAAGTACAGAGGTAAGCTCTATCTTCTATCTACCTTTGCCTTCCAAGATTGCTATTTTTTAAACACTCCAAATAGTACAAACAGAAATAAATGTATATAGAAATTCGAGTGAATATATGCACAATAATAACTAATCTCTAGGTTATCACCACAAGATTTTAAGGTACAGAAACTATGATGGCAGTTTTCAATACTCTTCCTCTAGAATTAAATATTTATTGAGTGAACCAAAACACTAACGCAGAACAAAAAAATCTCACCCTCATCTTCTGAAAAGGGTTTCTTTCTGTTCTTTATGTATCTGCTCATTTCACCATTGTGACACATCTCAAGTATCAAGTATACGTAGTTGCTATCTTCAAAATAGTTATAAAGCTGGAACATAAAACAAGGAAAAAATGAAATTCCATTTTGTAGACTAGGCAGCAAGTCACATATACAGCCCTCTCTACAAACCTCATGGTTCTTACCTCGAGTATAGAGGGATGCTTTAGCTGACAATGTATTTTCACCTCATTCTGAACCCTCTGTACCATTCCAACTTTGTGCATGGCTTTTTTGTCTATCTGTAAGTGGATCACAGCATAATTTAGACATTTAGTGCATACTTCCCTGAAAATGTCTAAGTACAAGCAAGTTTTCACACAGTTTAACTTAATATATTCTTGTAATGAACAAGTATAACAGATAATTGGAGGAACACCACAACTGAAAGTAGTCAAGTGTTAACATTATCACTATTGCTACAATTTTTTTTTTCTGAAATATTTACACAAAAGAAACCTAATTCTGATTTTGCCAAGCAGATAGGCTAAATATAGTCAACACTAAAAAGCATTTCTATTACTTAGCAAGTCAATTTGGTTGTGGTGCATCTTTCAGGATCGAATCCCAATCTTCATGTCCGTTATATACAAACATTCAACTTAAACATCAGTGCCTAGCTGCACAACCGCAACCTGTTGCAACTTTGCATTCGGTCTCCCGGGAGACGAGTACTTCCTTGGCCGGCTGCCTTACCATTTTGATGGCCACTTCCAGGCCGGTTTTCAGGGATACGGCTCTGTAGACCCCTGCGAAGGAGCCCTTCCCCAGGAGGTTCCCCACCTTGAAATCCTGCAACACGAACAAACCAGCCTTGTTAGCCTGGGGCTTTGGCAGCCAGGCTTCGCAGCGCCTGTCCCGATGCGGTCCCTCCCACTAAGGGAGCCCACACACCCCCGAGATCGGGGCAAACCCTGAGGCGGCCCGCGGGTACCTGGAAGGAGCTCTCCGGGGCACGGCAGCGGGGCCCAGCGGGGCCGCAGAGCCACCCCCGCTGCATCCTCCTGCCGGCACCGCGCTCCCCGGCTCGCACTGGCGCTGCCGCTGCCCGGGGCGGCGCGGCCCGGC